>JALPQI010011444.1:0-36346 GCA_025490895.1 Thaumatotibia leucotreta | reverse complement strand
GAATACTTTTTAACATTTCAAATTACAAGTTTCTTTTGAGCCCTCGCCATGTTGCGGGTATTTAGTAGAACTAATTTATTTTAATGACAATATTAGGGATGATGACTGTAATTAAAATAAATTATTTTACATTATTCAGGACATAAATACACAAATAAAAATTTAATAAAACGTAGATTGCGTTCATTTTTATTCGGAACTTCTATTTAATACGTTGGAAAGAACTTAAAAGAGAAATATGCTCGGTGTCACGAAAAGCGCTTTGTCCTGCCCATCTTAGCACAGTTGAACAATTGTTTTTGGGGGCATTTTTGAGCTGGCATTAGACGTCCATGTTATATATGGTCACAGCGACTATACAGTACGACTAGGTATTTCCGTAAGCGGTTTGTTTGTACCAACATTATGGCTCAAAAGGAATTTGTTAGCCATTGATTTAATTGTTATCAATTGAATTCCAAAACAAGGGGGCTATCACATGGTGTGCAATAGCAACTCCTTTTCTTTCTCACATAACAGTTAAAAAGAGACGGGTAACCACGAGAAGGCCGCAAGTTGCAACATGTGCTAGGCCCAAAGATCGCAAGCTCGTCTCTATAAGATTGTCTCATAGTGTGTCCGGAATAGTGTTGAAAATTTCCAGAAAAAATATGTTTCATTTCAGAGCCTTTCTCAAAAAAATTGTATATATGGATCAAATCTTTGATAGTGATAAAAATTGGTAGGGTGATAAGCTGAGCAGGATCTACCATATTGTACTTCAAAGTACTCGTTTTTTTTGGAATTTTTTCGGAAAAACTAATGTTGATTAGGTCTATTTTTAACTTACAAAAGGGGAACGCGATGTCATCGAGGAAAAATTGAAATGGATGGAAAGAGTGACAGCTAGTGATAGTGATAATAATAATTTCTTTACCACCTAAAAAAAGATTCATAATTTTCCGAAAAAACCATTTGACTTTTTCCAACATTTCAATGATAAGTCCTGCGGTAAGTGAAGCCACGTGAGATATATACAAGGTGCCCATGAGGAAGGGAAAACATTTTTTTCAACTTCCGTAGCCTAGTTGGTACGAAGCCTACGAAGCTGGAGGTTCCGGGTTCGAATCCAGGCGAGGGCATACCCTGCTGTAATTTTCATTCGTTTTGTGATATTCCATATTATGTCAGAATATTCTCTTCATAGTGTCGAACGATGATGTCTGAACGAACCCCGTGACGGGGAGTGTTGTGTTTCTAGTCTGTTCATTTAACATATGAAATAAACGAATGTTTCAAAATCTTGATTTGCCTTTTCTTTATAGTTTTTAATTTAGGATCTAAAGAATTAGAAGCTCGTATACAGTGTGTAAATCTAATACGGGCGATCAATTAAACCAGGCATGGGATTCATTAACTAGTGTAATCATGAATTTCAAGGTTTTTTTAAAGTCCGTCTTAATTATGACCCCACAGATTTTTTTTAAGATTATCGGAGCAGCAATGTAGGTACGAACATTTGTTATTGTTGATATGGCAGTTATGTCAACTGCTTTTGAAATTAGCTGTCAACGAATGTTTAACTCGCGTATGTTGCTTTAAATTGCACGCCGAATTATTTTGTATGAAAAATTTCGTTGATCTAATTTCAAGTAAAAGTTATTTGAATGTACTTATTATTTCGTAAAATAACACCCCTTAAGAGCTTCGCCCGTATTAGACTTACACCCTGTATAAGGTGTAATCGTTAAGTCTGGCCAGGCGATAATTCCATAAATATGAGATATATTAGAAATTTTCCAATTGATATTAAAAGTGCTTTGCACAATAATTTGCATTACTAACTTTTTAAAATAAAAGTTTCAATATAAGAAAAAATAAGTTTAAACCCTCCCATACATTTAGTACCCACGAGCCACGACGACGCACTGTCAAAGTAGCCGTCGGTGTCGTAAGAGATAAAACTGCTTCAAATTAATTATTTGCATGAGTAAACTATAGTAAAATGCTAAAACCACCGTTTATAATTTGACAAGACCATACTATTCTTTCACCGAAGTCATACTAAATGTATAAGAGGGTTCGATGTTCGTGTTTGGGATAGTGGCCTATTTCACCATAATTACAAGTGTGACAATTGAAAAATATCACTGTTACTGACGTCACAGGCCTCCGTAGGCTACGACTATCGCTTACTATCGGACGGTCAATGTGCTTTTTTGCCACCAACATAAAATGATTACTAATAACGTTATTGTATCGTAAACTACTTTTTATGTTCCGAAACCCGTGACAATAGTCGCAAGTTTTAGTACAATTTTCATTAAATCTTGACATGAGGTTCTGCATAATATTATATCGGAATTTCGCTACAATCAATTGTCGTGTTTTTTGTGACAATTGTAATTTTGCTTCGCAAAAAAGTAGTTATTTACTGCTGATTTATTTAAGTTCCTGCACTACATTTTATGTTAGTGCCAAACAAACGCACGGCCCTTCCGATGGTAAGCGGTAACTGTAGCCTATAGACGCTCCCGATTGGATGAACAGAAATTTTACAGTAGTAGCACTGGTCAATGTGGTGAACTTGGGGCCTGATCTTATTTAAAAAGTGATTAACGTAGGTACCTAGATACGTCATACGTCAAACGCCACGACCACATCGGTTTCGATACTTTATAACGTGTAAATTAAATAATACAATGTGTAGCATTAATAGTGAAGTGTTTTTAAAGAAGTGTAAAGATACTCTCTCCACACTAAAGAAAGAACACGCGAATACAGCTGTTATAGCTCAGGATCTCAATAAGAAACTTGCGGAACACCAAAAACTCATTGAGTCATTATGCGAGCAAATTACGAAGGTCGAAGTATCTCAAGTGTCGAAGAAATTGTTGAAGCCCGCACCAATGACATCCGTCTCTACAAGAGCAAAAGCGAAAGCGCAGGCCAGTCTGAATAGCGTTTCAACCCCAACAACCAATGAGAAACTAATAACATCGCCAATACCAACTCAATCAGCCAATGAGAAACCATTGACATGCCAAACACCAATGAGCGACGGCGAACGGCCCGACGACAGAGTAGCGGATATGATCAACTCTGCTGCAACAACTTCACTTAGTCGTACTATGTCGCCGTTAAATGAAATTCAAGTTAAGAACCAAGTAATATCTTCTAATAACATACAGGCAAGGTCGCCTCAAAAACGAAAAAAGCTTAATAATTTGCTAATAAAAGGTAGCGCACTCAATACCACCGTAAGCGGAGTTGCAACCATAAAATTTGTTCATGGATGCTTTTTTAGCACAGATACAAGTGCCGAGACTATTGCGGAACACCTCAACAGCATCCACACTGCGAACTATATAGTGGAACTCATTCCATCAAAACGGGATGACTATAAGTCTTATAAAATTGGTATACCGGAACATATATATGAACTTTTTATGTCTCCATCAGCATGGCCAATGAATGTCACGATCAACCAGTGGCAGCCCTTTCTATTCAAGAGAAATACGAGAGGAAAACGTAAGTCGACTACTACACCCACAGAAACCACGAGTGACAGTATCTAATAGTCTGACTATTTGTCATCAAAATACCAGAAGCGTCACAAGTAAAACTCAGCAGCTTGAGCTATTACTAGCCAATGAGTTGAAATGCGACATACTTTGTATTACTGAGCATTGGCTAAAATCTCAAGAAATTAAAGCCATCAATTTCCCTACCTATCTGCTAGGATCGAGCTTCTGTAGAAAAACAATGGAACACGGAGGCTCGGCTATTTATGTTAAAAACAATATTATATTCAAAGAACGCCTAGACATATGCAAATATTCTGTTGAACACATCTGCGAGGTCTCTTGCATCGATATCTTAAAGTCAAATACACTTGTTGTTTGTATATATCACTCAAATCTTAGCAATTTCGATTGCTTTACTAACTGTTTCGAAAAATTACTAAAAAAACTATCAGACCAACAAAAGAAATGTATAATAATGGGCGACTTTAACGTTGATTACTTAGTAGACTCTAAGCAAAAATGCACTTTGGAGGACTTGGTCAGTTCATTTGGGTTCTCGCAACTAGTTAACTTTGCCACGCGTCAGATAGGGTCATCTAGTACCTGTTTAGACCATGTTTACATAAACAGCTTATTAAATTCACACGAAACAGTAATTTCACCAATTATAACACATGTATCTGATCATGACGCACAAAAAATTACGTTAGAAATCCGAGTAGACAGAACTGGAAGCACACTTACCCGTCAATTTTCGAAGAACAGGCTCGATTTGTTTAAGCACGCCGTCTCTTCGGTCGATTGGGAATGTATTGAGTATAAGTATCAAAGCGATCCCATAGCTCACCTCTCACACATTATCTATACCTTAAATGGCAAATCTAACACGTGCTTTCCACTAAAAAGAAATCCACATAATCGTACGAATCTTTGTCCCTGGATAACTCACGATATTATTATGCAGAAACAATTATTGGATGACCTTTTACGTTTAGTTACACAGAACACAAATAATAAACACACCGCGTTAATAATTCTATCATTATCGTTGAAATTAGAGGAGTCCCTCAAGCGCGCCGAACAAACATACTACTACAACACTCTTAAAAACAGCACCAATCAACAAAAAACTTTATGGCAAATAGTAAACAAGTCCACAGGTCGCACCTCACAAAAAAATCAGTGCACTCTTAATGCACTGCGCGACACCGATGGAATGCACTATGAGTCGCAGCACAAATTGGCTAATGATGTAACCACTTTTTTTCTATCAGCCGCCGCCGCCGTTCATGCGCCTACCGCGAATCCAGCCGAAGCTAATAAATTGTTATTATTGATAACCCACCCGAGCGATGTGTCTTTTTACATACAACCGGTTACTGGGAAGGAGTTATACGACATTGTCATGAAGAAAATCGCTTGCAAAAATACACTAGACATCTATAACATTTCAACTAAACTTCTTAAGATATCATTACCTTTTATATTACACCAATTAATTAACATATTCAACTATTTAATTAGACATGGGGCATACCCGTCTATATTAAAAAAAGTCAAAGTTATACCTATTTATAAGGGAAAGGGCCAAACAGATGACATCACGAATTACAGACCAATTAGTATAATTCCGGCAATACAGAAAGAAAACGCATACAGAAAAAACAGGTCCTGTACTAATGTTATACGCGATACAGTACACAAAATAATGTTAGCAAAAGAGAACTCGTGCCATGTCGCCATTTTATTGTGCGATATGACCAGAGCTTTCGACCTATGCAACCATGACGTATTGTCAAACAAACTTGATCATGCTGGCATAAGGGGTCCAGCTCACAGGCTGATGATGGACTTTTTGAGCCGGCGGCAGCAGGTAGTAGCCTTAAATAACGGGGATACTCAGTCGGAGTATGGGGGCGTTGACATTGGAGTGCCCCAGGGTTCGTCGTTAGCCAATCTGTGTTTCTTAATTCAAGTAAATGACTTACCCACTATTGTGAAAGGTGACATGTACCTATTTGCAGACGACTCCTGTGACATCTTGACAGCCCGCTCACTCGAAAGCTTAGAGGCTGTAATAGTTGAGGACATCCAACGTATGCAAAACTGGTTCACACTAAATGGTTTAGTTCTCAATCTAGCCAAAACGCAAATAAGTAATACATATCCACCTCGGAGGCAGACCTCCCAGGCCTTTGGCAATGCATATCGATGGAACAAACATTACCCAGATACAGCACGCTAAATTCCTGGGAGTAACTATTGACTCCGCCCTCAAATGGGACCACCACATTGACGTTCTATGTGGCAAGTTATCTGGTGCGTGCTTCGCTTTAACGAACCTTGCGAATATACTACCGCACCAGCAACTGCGCACAAGTTACTTCTCGCTGTTCCATTCCGTCATGAGTTACGCCTTGGAGTCATGGGGTACAGCAGCAGAATGGCACCGAGTGTTCGTCATACAAAAGCGTGCCATAAGAATTATCGCGAAAACCCTGCCAGGTACACCCGCTAGACACCTATTCACGCAAATTAAAATACTCACCCTACCATCACAATATATTTTTCCCCTCACTAACTCGTAAAGCGCTCGTTTATCCTTTAATACGAGCGGGTAAAAACGCTTTTTACACACTTGTGAATAAAGTAATTTGACATTTCTCTAATTCCTATAGCCCCCTACTGCCTAGTATAAGTGGATCTGTATGACCGTAGTAAACATGCGCAATCGGAGCTCACATGTTAAATTGGTCGTTTCTCATGGGTGACTTTGTAAGCCATTGGCTATATTTAAGTTCCAGAAGTAACTCTATTCTACGATACGTTTCGACATTGAGTTTTAAATGGTTTCTTTAAGTTAATTTACATTTGGATGAGATTTGTAATCATTTTTCCTCGCGATAGTGAGGGGAAAAAAGTTGTATTACACTTGGCGGCAAAGTTTGTTCAACTCTCGTGCCTTGAGACCTTCGCAATGCTCAAGATTCCAGTTTTTGAACCACTCGCTACGCTCGTGGCTCAATTTTGGTATCTTTCGCTAGCTCAGGTCTCAATATTGGCACGACAGTTAAACAACAACTTTGCCCCCTTGTATAATAAATAACTATTCAACGTAGCTAAACATGTACACACACACATACATACTTTCGAAGTGAACAAACTGACTCGCACACGTTTAGGTAGTAAAGAAAGACTGCTGCCCGCATCCCACAGACTGGCCAAGTCGTCCAAGACAATGCAAGTTGTTGGTCCAAAAATTTACAATGCACTTCCCATTGATATCCGTATATTAGAGGATCACAATGTATTCCTAAATAAATTAAAGAAATGGCTCATTTGTAATGCATTTTACACTGTGGATGAATTTTATGACGTATGCGATAAATAATAATTAAGAATCTATATATATAAACGGCAATGTCCTGACTGACTGACTGACTGACTGACTGACTGACTGACTGACTTAAATCAACGCACAGCCCAAACCGCTGGTCCTAGAGAGTTCAAACTTGGCATGTAGATTCTTTATAATGTCTAGAGGCGCACTAAGAACGGATTTTTGAAAATTCATCCCTTAAAAGGGTTAAATGGGGGGTTAAAGTTTGTATGGGGAAACAAGATTAGTTGGGCTATTTTATTCGAAACTTCACAGGAATGTTTTTAATAATAAATAAGTAAACACGTGTTTCAGTTTTTTTGAAAATTCATTCCCTATGGGGGTTAAATGGAGGGTTAAAGTTTGTATGGGGAAATAAGATTAGTTGGGATATTTTGTTCGAAACTTCACATGAATGTTTTTGACAATAAATAAGTAAACACGTGTTTCAGGTTTTTTGAAAATTCATTGCCTATGGGGGTTAAATGGGGGGTTAAAGTTTGCATAGGGAAACAAGATTAGTTGAGCTATTTTTTTCGAAACTTCACAGGAATGTTTTTAATAATAAATAAGTAAACACATGTTTCATGTTTTTTGAAAATTCATTCCCTATGGGGGTTAAATGGGGGGTTAAAGTTTGTATAGGAAAACAAGATTAGTTGGGCTATTTTTTTCGAAACTTCACAGGAATGTTTTTAATAATAAATAAGTAAACACGTGTTTCAGGTTTTTTGAAAATTCATTCCCTATGGGGGTTAAATGGAAGAATTAAAGTTTGTAAGGAGGAACCAGATTCGTTGGGCTATTTAATTCAAAACTTCATAGACAAGATTAGTTGGACTAATTTATCCGAAACTTCGCAGGAGTATTCTGTAAATTAAATGAGCAAAGACGTGTTTCAGGGTTTTCTTTTTAATGCAACCCTTGAAAGAGGTAAAAATGGTAACTAAGTGAAAAAATCAGGATAGGTATCGTTCTTATGATTTATCGAGTCGTAGATCACGAAAACATTAACCATTTTAAAATCTAACGTAGAAGACGTTAAATACTATGTACCCTGTTATGGCCTGATGGGGTAGATATCGAAAAATTTAAATAAAGGTTAATTATTTATGTCCACATCTGGTTCTAGAGATTCCAAATTTATCACGTGTAGTAGGTGTAGTTTAAAAAAATGTAAGTCAAAATCCACACCCTAAGGGGTGCAATGACGGGGGTCCTAAGTTTGTATGGGAAAACTTGATGATTTAAACTATTTTATCCAAAACTTTACAGGAGTATTCCTAAACATAAAAGGATAAAGACAAAGTCAAAGGGGTGAAAAGGTTAAACAGTAAAAAAACAACATGCATATCGTTTCTATGGTTTATCGAATCACTGTGATGAGGGTCCCGATTGACTGACTCATCACCGGTTTAAATATTTTGGCTTAACTATTCTAGCATAAGACAAAAGGGCGAAGCCTGTTGCGGATTACATTTTTGTTTTGTAGGAGGGTGAATATCTGAGCGTTTGAACCGCCTAATTTTGGTGGCATCATTTTTGACAAAGTTTCTAAACGTTTCAATGTTATACTTCGCCATTTGTATAAGGTACCGTGCCTCCTTAAAATGACAAAGTAGCACATTGTAACGAATAGAAACTTCGACAAAAATAATGCCACCAAAATTAGGCGGTTGAAATGTTTAGATATTCACCCAGGAAATGACGATGCTTGCGTTGCTAATTTTAATTCGTGTAGTTTATTTGCAATTAAGTATTTAATCATGTCATACTAATATGTTGTTCAATGAAACAGACTTCAGACAGAATGTAATAAAGTAAGATTATACTTTGGTTAAGGAAAAGTTAGAACTGCGATCCCACACAGAAACGAACGGCTATCAAAGTAAATTTTGGTTTAGGTTAAAACTGCGACCCCACATAGAAACGAACGACTATCAAAGGAGGTTCAGGTTATATTTGAACTGTAACCCCACACAGCAACGGACGGCTTTGAAAGTAGTTTTATGTTAGGTTTAAACTCCAACCCCACATAGAAACTAACGCCTATTAAAGTAGTTTAGGTTAGAACTGCGACCCTACACAGCAAACGGCTATGAAAGTAGTTTTAGGTTAGGTTGAAACTGCGGCCATTGCGATCCCACGCAGAAATGAACGGTTATTAAAATAGGTTTAAGTTAGGTTACAACTGTGACCCCATACATAAGCGAACAGCTATCAAAGCAGGTTTAGGGTTAGTTTAGAACTGCGGAATAAATATTACTAAATTTAAACCAAACTAAAATAAGATCCCGTAAAGAAAAACCTTATAAATACAAAATAACTCAAGTACGTAGGTACATTCAAAATTCCCTGATTTAAATTTACTAGAAACTATTCTTCGACAGAATGACTTGTCGATGAAATGAAAATACTTGAACCATTGTCTTTGAAACAACTTTCGATTAAATGTTTGTCGGCAAGTCAAGGCGAAATAAAAAAAAAATATCTATAAATTTAAGCTTATTTTGGCCACTTTTGAATCTCCTGAGAAAAAAAAAACAAGATCGATTCATTGTTCGCAGGAAACCGTGTAACATGCATGGGTAGGTATCTTTTTTGAAGTCGGTTGAAAACATTTTTTTTTTCATAGAAGTCCAAAATTTACGCGTGCGAAGCCGCGGGCAAAAGCTAGTGTTTTTATAATTTACTCTGATGACATACCTATAAATATATATTTTTTATTATTGTATCAATAACTATTAATTTATATCTACTAATTGAATTTATTATATCATGAATTGTATTCTTAGAATGATGAAACGTAGACATGTAATATTGTAATATTATGAATAAATGAGTATGAGTATGAGTATGAGTACCTACCCAAGTAACAAAAGCGAATCTAAAAAGGGGATATTAGATATCTAATAGACTTCGATTTGATTGTCTACCATAAGAGTAAAATATCCCCCAAGATATCTTCAATAACGCTTATAGATAGTCTATAGTAAAGTGGGCACAACCTTGTACCTATTCATAAGACTCCCTCTAGAAACCACGAATAGACAGAGTTTAGCATTAAACATTTTCAAATAGTCTTAAGGCATTCTTCTAGAGTCTTTCTATACTATTTATAGACCACAATGTGCACTAGTAGATAGTTAATAGATAAACTTTAGACATAAACAGAAGTACTTACCTGAGAAGTTTTAAAACTAAATGAACTCAACCCTACCAGCTTTAAGAAAGATTTTAATAGAAATAGACAACGATACGTATAATGGCGCAGATCTCAAAAGAATAATGCTAAGGTAATATTGCAACATGGCGTGACAAATTTCTAACTTCTTATTTCATAGTTTTCATCGGCTAATACTGATACCTAAACACGCAAAACTTATTGCGGATGAAAGTCTCTCGCGGAATTTGTGTAAAACTCTCTTTAAATAAGAGCGCTCGCTTGAAATGTAATATTTAATAAATAATTAACCAAATATAAAAATATTTTGGTAAAAAATTTTTTTTTTGGATTGTGTTTATATGTTTAAGCCATTTGTTTTATTCATAAAATTGTATATTAAAAAGTATAGGATAATTGTTACAGAGAATACATTCATAAAAGTACAAAAACAAGCCAAAAAATAGTTCGCTACAATAATTTCTCAAAATATTAGGCAGTAAAAATGGCGTCTAGTTAAACTTGTCTATAAAAATGATTTCTTTAGAATAAACTTTCTAAAGAATAATCTGTAGTATAGCTCTAGAAAATGACAAGACAATTTTTACTTTTTGCATACTAAAGTTCCTAGTCGAGGAATAAACTGGTTTATGAGTGGTTTAAGATTACCTATAAACTGTCATTTTTGTAAACTGTTTTAACTTCTCACAGTATTTCTAGACATCCAGCAGAAAACTGGCATTTTGAGTGCGTTACGAATCATTTTGGATGGATTAATGCAGAACCAATAAAAGAAAACAAACGACTTTAAAATTCATTAACATCTGAAGGTTTGCAATAAGTTCATTAAGTGATTTTATTAAAATAAGCCAGAATTCAATTTTAGAGCTTTTGGACGTTGGTAATCCATTAATGTTAATATCAATATACACTATTTTGCTTTCTGAGAAAGGGTTTAGCAGCCTTTCCGAACAAGAGGTGCCTTTCCCCACGGATGAAGTCAATATTTTAGGTGGTGTACTAGCAGGACCTAAGAATACTCCATGCTTAATATCAGCTCTAGATCTTCTTTTGTTTCAGAGTTATTCAAGATAATGTAAAATATACAGGGTGTCGTTGAAAGTGGCATATTTCGTAAACTGTTCAAGTTAGATCAACCAAACAAAATTGTGTTTGATAACAATAAAATAAACTACAAAATGCATATTTTTAACCTGCATCTTGTCCTTATTTTTCATAATAAAAAAAGGTTTCTTGTTTTTTTTTCCATATTTTTTTTTATTTCACGCGGAGGTACACCTACAAAAAAAATATGCATACATAGCCACTAATGTCCACTGTATACACAAATAAAAAAATTTCCGTAAATCATCGTGCGTCATGCCAAAAAAAAAATTTTTTTCAGAAGTAGTCGTTACTGGCATACAAATAAAGTACCAGTGCAGTGTGAACATAAGTTAGTGTGTAGGTATACAATCTCTCGACACTTACCGCACAAAATATCACTGACGTAAATTGACTTATTAATCAAGCCATTTATTTCCAATAGAAGTTACATTGATTTGTATACATGCATATTTACATAGATTAATTAAATAAATTATTAATAATATTAAAATTATAGCACTGTTTGCAACACTTCAATTAATTAAATTAAATTAAATCATTCCATTCTTTAACATAATTATTTTAGTGACTAAATACTATATTTAATTACTATTGGATGTCCATTTCTGGACGAAGGCCTTATTAATACATTTGCTTTATAAAGGAGAGATAAACATTTGACACATAGTATTGTTTTCGACATTTGATTTGTTGCATTTTCTGTTGGAAAATATTAAGTGTAAGTCTTGTGAAAAAACGTTAAAAAATATATGTGGAAAGAAAAAATGCATACAAACTTGACAAGAGGCTGATTTATATAGCAAATGCACTAATAAGTCAATTTACGTCAATGATATTTTGTGCGGTAAGTGTCGAGAGATTGTATACCTACACACTAACTTATGTTCACACTGCACTGGTACTTTATTTGTATGCCAGTAACGACTACTTCTGAAAAAAAATTTTTTTTGGCATGACGCACGATGATTTACGGAAATATTTTTATTTATGTATACAGTGGACATCAGTGGCTATGTATGCATATTTTTTTTGTAGGTGTACCTCCGCGTGAAATAAAAAAAAATATGGAAAAAAAAACAAGAAACCTTTTTTTATTATGAAAAATAAGGACAAGATGCAGGTTAAAAATATGAATTTTGTAGTTTATTTTATTGTTATCAAACACAATTTTGTTTGGTTGATCTAACTTGAACAGTTTACGAAATATGCCACTTTCAACGACACCCTGTATATTTTACATTATCTTGAATAACTCTGAAACAAAAGAAGATCTAGAGCTGGTATTAAGCATGGAGTATTCTTAGGTCCTGCTAGTACACCACCTAAAATATTGACTTCATCCGTGGGGAAAGGCACCTCTTGTTCGGAAAGGCTGCTAAACCCTTTATTCTTTAGTCCATGATGCCAGTATTCACCATTACCGATTTTTTATTTCTATTGTTCTTGGGGTTTGCCGGCCCCGTATTATAAAGTTACAAGTTACAGGAACCTGTAATGCACTGTGATCTATTACAAGGTCGCGTTTTATAAAGTTACATTTTACAATTTTGCTGTTTGCCTCTCTTTCTAGCCAATAAGTGCGTGCGTTAGAGGTAAACAGCGAAATTGTAAAATGTTACTTTATAAAACGCGACCCAAGTGTTTTATAAATACACAAGTAACATCTACTGGCGAGATGGACATCATTATTTAAAAATAAAAACTGTCATAAGTAATCGTATCCTTATACGAAAATCAGGCCTAGTACCGTGAAAATCGAAATTCGTAATATTCGAGGATGTCATTCCAACGAAGGCGTCATTATGGCCCGGCCACGACATTGGTCTAAGGCGACCGTCGATCGGCATAGTGGAAAATCATACGTGCGAGAGGGAGTTCCCATATCGGCATCCCGCTCCAACTCATGGGTTCGCTCGCCGCCGGTCGACTTAGACCAATGTCGTAGCCTGGCATTTAGAGTGAGAGAGACAAATCCTCGAAATTTGCGAATTTCGACGTTCACGGTGCAGAACAAAAAGAAAAAAATGGAATATCTCGGCAAGGATGTTCTACATTTGCGTGGAGTTCATCCGCTCGTTGAAATCGTACGGCATCCCACTCCGAAAGTCCAAATTTATTTGGGGCGGAAACAGCTTCGCTCAACGCTACCGGGGTACAGTCAAGGGCATTAATATATACATACAACTTTAGACCTTATGCTCTTATGTAAAAAAAGTGTAGTCATATTCAGCAGCCCTATCGCAAACTGGGAAATCCGCCAATTTCGATCATTTTTCTTTGTCACTCCAATAACACCTTCTTTGGAGTAACAAAGACTAATCCTAGTTTGTGGATTTCAGAGTCGGTATTTGGCCAGGGAATTAATGAATTAAACAATATTCTTCCTGGAGTATGTGTGGCTGCTCCCGCGTTTCCGCTACTGCAGCTGTGGCCGCGTCGCATCCCACGAAGGTGGGACGGTCGTTGCACCGTCATTGGGGACAGTGTTGAGAGGCTGTTGAAGGAAAATTTGCCATGGGCATGGCGAGAGAGAATTTATTGGCCAGGCTACGAATAATCTCTCAGAAAGCGAATCATTTCAATAGTATTACGAGCGAACGTATGTTGTTAACGAAATGCGGTTACAGGCAGCTACAAGTGCAGTTTTCCCAGTTATTTATATAGACTATGACAGTTGACGTATGACAGTTTTTGTTACAAGTCTACCTCATCTACACTTGTTGTTGTTGTGGGACTAGGTTGATTTGTGTAAGATATTTATTTATTTATTTATTTATTGCTATTTACAATATTTTTATAAAACGCTTGTTCGATTATGAGTTTAAAATTAATAAACTCCCGTATTTTTGTCTATGGTTGAGCTACTGGCACTTGTACCTAAAATTGTAACATACCTACTTAATACTTTTATAAAACACAAATTGTAAAAAACGGAGCAAGTGTTGCCAAATTGTAACCTGTTACTTTATAAAACTGAGTGTTCTGTTCTGGGATCTTTTGTTAGATCGGGTTGAAAATTATTTATTTTTTGAAACAAGTCCTTCAAAGCCATGTTATGTTTGAGGTAATGAGGGTTTGTGATACTTTTTTGCCGCTATAGAGCGGTGAGATGACAGCAATGTGGCCTAAGGTTCGACGAACTACCATAATAAATCATCATCATCATCATCATCATCATCATCATCATCATATCAGCCGAAAGACGTCCACTGCTGAACATAGGCCTCCCCCAAAGATTGCCACAATGACCGGTCCTGCGCCACCCGCATCCAGCGGACTCCTACGACCTTCACCAGGTCATCGGTCCACCTTGTGGGGGGCCTACCCACGCTACACCTTCCGGTACGTGGCAGCCACTCAAGAACCTTCCCGCCCCAACGGCCATAATAAATACGCGTATTTAATTTAATACATTTATGCTTAGGTTTATTTATTCATAAAACTAATAATTTAGGAATATTTTATCTAAAATAAATTGTTCCATGTCAATTTTCATGACATGAACAAAGTTCTAGTAATTTTATTTAGTACCAATGACTTTGCGCTCGGCCCCTTATTTAGAGCTTCTTAGAGCTTAGAGATCTTTAGTTCAGCGACCGTTTACTAGTCGTAATCCATTACAATACAAATACAGTAGAATTTCGATATTTTATGTTTAGTGCCTATGAATAGTATGAATCTGACAGCTGCTTGGACCTCATGCCTACGTACCACTGCCTAGTGGCAGAAAAAATATCGAAAACTCTCATTGGATCGATCGTCATGGTCATTTGTGGTGTTTTCATCCGACTCACTTTTTTTACTCATATCACTCGTAGCAGTAAAGTACACATCATTTAAAGCATTTTCTTAATGTTGTGAAGTTGCAGCAAAGCAAACACTAAGTTTTGTAGGTATTTTCTGTGTTATGCGGAGAATCACACGAAAATTGCAATTCGGTATTGGGATTCGTGCCTGTGCCACGCACCGCCAAAGCCAAAAAATCTGTTGGTGTTTTAGGAGTTAAACTTTATTACACGTTGCCTGCTGACAGAAGAAGTATCTCGAGCAGTGTTATGCATTCGCCAAACGGCTTAAAAGTTCATTATTAGAAATGGCATGTTACTCCATCGACGAATTTAGCAATAGGATGTCGTTGATCCACACTTAATAATTATTTAAATTTTATTATAAAAGTAATTATTTCATAAAATTGATTTATTAGGAAGTTTCTTTTTTAATACTTCACCTTATCTTAATGATTTAATGTGTATATTTCTGCCTTTTTAATTGGAATTTATAATGTTGACATTTGTATTTATAGTCTAATAATGTAATTTACATAAATAAATAAATATCTTGGGACATCTTACACAAATCAACCTAGTCCCACGGTAAGCTCAATTAAGGCTTGTGGTGTGGGTACTAGAGGTGTGCGCCGATCGGAAAATCGTCGGCGGCGGCGTCCGATGGTTTTTTGACCGGCGGCGGCGGCGTGATCGGCGTGAAATCGGCGTGACCTTGACTGAATTCGAAACATAGCTGTCACTCAGAAATGTGGTCTAAATAACTATATTTAAGTAATTGAAGTATGTATTTCACCATAAAATATCGAAAATACTTCCAATTATCATCATAATCATTTTACAGCCATATGATAAGACGTCCTCCGCTAAATATAGGCCTCCCCTTTGAACCTCAATTTATAGATAAGATAAGATAAGATAAGATTTATGCTGGTTAGAAGCGACCTGCATCCAGCGACTCCCGACGATCACCATAAGGTTGTTGGTCCATCTTGTGGGCGGACGACAACGCTCCGTTTTCCAGACCGTGAGCTTCCAACCAATATGGCTTTCCCATTGCCCCTACAGCTTGCTAATCTGGAGGGCTATGTCGGTCACTTTAGTTCGTCTCCGGACCTGATCTCAACATTTCGGATTGGATAAAGTAGAGAAACTCCGAACATAGCTCTATAGCTCGTTGAGCGACTTTGCGTTTTGAGATATGGTCGATAGTAAAGAACCACGTTTCAGAATCTTAACTCTTAACTTTCGTCTCTTAACTTTCGTCTTATGACAATGCGGTATGTCGGTCGAAAATAAATTGCATAGTTTTCCAAACGCTGCCCAACCGAGTTGAATTCGGCCTGTTCATATCTTTCTCGAAGTTGATTGGACTTCGTGTCCCACGTAGGCGTACAAGTAAACAACTTGGAGTAAAGAGTTTTCAACAGAGACTGGGATGGGCACAATATTGGCATGTGGCATAAGTTTCGTCTTGCCCATCATGTCCTTGTTCATTTTTGTACTCACTCATTAGGAGCCCCATTAGAGGTCATTGAGAATCGTGCTGAGTTCCTCCATTGCCTTAAAATGTTTACGATGTCGTCCACAAACCGAAGGTGAGTGATGTATTCACTGTTTATGGTCATGCCAGTTCCTTGCCACCCCAGGAACTTGAAGACATCTTCCATTGCGACAGTAAACAGTTTCAGAGAAATAACGTCTGTGTTACGCCTCTTCGCAACGGAATCGAGTTAATGCTCTGCTCCTGTATTCGGACTAGCATTGTGGCGTTACAATATAAATACTTCAACACTTTGATGTACCACTAGTTATCGCTGAAGACTCAAGTACTGCTTACATTTCCACTGAACCGAAGGCTATCTCATAGTTAACAATCGCTAAGCATAATTGGAAATTATACTCTTCAGTCTTTTGTATAATTTGCTGCGGCATAAGGGGCTTAAAAAGATGTAATTTCTGGCTTTTGTAATTAACTAGGAGGTCTTAAATTAGCTAACTTTGGTCCTTTTTTGTTGCTACTGCAATTTCAGTATTCACAATACAAGTTCTCCAGAACCCCTTCGAAATCTATTTTTCTATACTCTTTTTTTTAATTCTCCACTGCACTATTTCATGTTCTGCAGAAGTGACCAATATTTCTGGTTAATCTTCATGTTTTCTTTAAATATACCCCTGCTGCGGGCGCAGTAATATTCTGTGAAGGGAATTATGTCACATATTATGTGAATTTTCAATGAATCAATTATTTAATACTATACAAATTTTAGTCTCTTGGGCATAGTTTTATGAAGCGAAATCAGTGCCAAAAAGTATCAAGGATATTATGCATAAGTCAAGGATATCTTAAGGAACAAGGGAAGAATGGCCAGATACATTGACGACAATCCCATAATTTAGAAAACTGCATACAAAAAAAGAGAAAAATGTTTGGCAAAGATAGTTTGGAAGAGGTTTCGAAGAAGCTGTACTGTGAGTACCTGAAATGCAGTAGTGACACAAAAGTACTACAGTCAGCTAAGTTAAGACTTCCTGATTAATTTCTAAAGTTTAAAATTATAGCTACCTAACTATATCGATCCGATTTAATTATTTGAAATTTACAGTTTTTTATCGGTACACCCTTCATAAATGCGAATTATGGATCTTAGCTATAGCTTCCTTGGAATCTGGCTTATTCTGGGGCTAAAAACATCAAGTCCGTGTTTCACACACATACAGTCTAATTCCCTTGAAAACAATTTAAAAATATGACTCAGGAACGTGACGGGTCTGTAGTTTTCCAAAAAGGGTGTTATTAATATTACCTTTTTTTAAGAACAACACCAACTTGCCTTTGTTCCATGTGTCAGACGTTTTCTTTCGGAAAATGGATAGTTCGAATTAAAGAGTTTCTGGACGACTTAAAGTACCGGTGTTAGGTACACTCGCTCTTAGAAGTTCCGTTATTCCGTTTTCACTCGGCACCTTGTTGGTCTTAAGCTGCTTCAGGAACATCTTAATGTTGCACAGACTTATGTCCAGGATATCTTCGGTGTGAGGTCAGGATACCTTGGCTCTTGAATCTCCTACTAAGCTGTCAATGGCCTTCATGGACGAAATGTACGACTGGAATTGTCCATAGAACCTCTCGACCTCACCGAAAACATTGTTTTTGTCGACGTTATGCAGATTACTTCCCGTTTCGACTTTGCTTAGCTTTGACAAAGCATGCAAAATGTATATTGCTCGTGGGTTCACTCGGGTTCGTCGGTTATATTGTTACAAGCATATGGTTTACGATGCATTTTGAAGTGATTCTGTTAATATTAAAACTAAGTGCGCGAACAAATTGTAAACCTTTTCATTTACTGAGAAAATTTATTAGAATTGAAAATGAATTAAAATTTTTGACACGCCGATTTCACGCCGGTCAAATTCATCGGCGGCGGCGGCGTGGAAAAATCATCGGCGGCGGCGGCGCGGCGGCGCGGCGATGATGAAATGCGAAATGCGAATGATGAACGATATATATATAATAGATAGATATGTACTTAGATACATACACAGCCACGACCAAGGAACAAACATTTGTGATATATAAGTACACAAATAATGCCCTCGCCGGGATTCGAACCCGGAACCTCCAGCTTCGTAGGCAGGGTCACTACCAACTAGGCTACAGAGGCTGAGGCTTAGATACATCCACGTGTAAACAAATATTGTGTAATTTTGACGTGTAATTATCCTTATGAATAAATGAATATGAATATTTCTATTTTTTTTTATTTGCTGAGTCTCCGACGAAAGCCATCAGATCTTTTCTTTTTTTACTGTCTCCATTGCATAAAGCCAACCGATGTAGTAAAATTGCATTTATTTACGTTATTTTTAAGCAAATAAACCCTGGATACACTATTTCACTAACACATTATAAGACTTTCTGAAAGATATCTACAAAGGTAGTTTCTCTAGACTTAGGTCTTTTTATAAACAAACATAAGAGTACCACTAGCAAATACGGAATATCTGTAGAAAGTTAAATCTTAACATTTACCAACTTATCTAATAAAATACTGGAAAATAGGTGTCTTTAGGCTTTATTAGCAATTTATAGAATATTATACCTTAAGATAATCGTTATAGCTAAAAATGTACTTAAAATAAGTGTTCTATAGAGCAAATCATCTAAAAAAAAACAAATATGAGAAAAAATGCACTGTAAGTATACATTTTCTTCATAGAAACCATTTATAGAAAGCCCTTATCTAAAAATAAACTACGAATAGACTATCAATAGACAAATTCGTTTTAAGCCTTCAGGCCCATGTTACTTGGGATAGTTTTACTCATTAGGTGACGCACTTTGTATAATAAGTATATCCTTTTGAAATGTTCTAATATCTTTTATTATGTACGAACTGTACGAAGTAATCGCCTGGCAACACTTTACGATTACACCTTGTATACAAATACAAAAAAACAAATACAAAAATCTTTATTTCGTAACGAAACACGTATTAATAGTCTAAGGGGATGGAGCCGCCCAGTGAGCGATAATACCGCTCGTGTTGGGAGACACCGCTCTTCCTTAGGTACAATAAACGTTAATACACTATTAACATGAGTACAGAGAAAAAAGAAGAAAAAACAATTAAAGTAGACAATAAAGTAAAACTATGAAAACGGATAAACTGGCGTATATTAACTAATTTTAACTTCATTCCGACGTTTCGAACACTTTACAGGGTTCGTGGTCTGCGGATGACTGACAATGGAGGAAATTTGATAGATCTACCTCCATCAAAATAAGAAAGATAAGTACAAAACTACCCACCAAAGAAAAATTACTAAACCACAGACAATAAATTTTAAGGGTGGATGTACATACAAAATTTGCAAATTAAGCTAGTTATTCATTACAAATATTTTCAGAATGAAGACAAGAGACAAAATAAATAATCTACGCCGGTTCTATCCCTACGCCACTGCCTGAGAAGTATTTCCTTCCTTTGTATGATTGTATTGTTAGGAAGGTATCCCAAAATTGGGACCGGCAAGAAACTCAGCGGGACAACTCTTTTCAAAAAACATTTGTAGTACATCTTAAGATCATCATGCATTAAACCAAAACATACAATTTTGATTAATAAGGAAATTTAAAATAATTTTGAAAAAATGTTGCTAGTACTAATAAAATAAGTAAAAAAAGTTTTAAGTTAAACGGTTTTTATTGCACCAAAAACTAGAAAATAAAAATTTGTTATAACTAACCGTAGATGCAACTTTCTGTAGATTACTCACGTGAAACTATTATCACTGTAGTTTTCCCAAGTCGGATGCTGAAAGCCACGTTTAGCCTCTATGTCAGTGGATTAAGCGTTACCTAATCGGAAACTTTTACCAAACTAAAATAAAAACGTGGGGCGTACGCAATTGTGATTAAGTCCCTATAGTTATTTAAGAACACAGATATAAATCAAGGCAGCAATAGTGTAATAAGTTTTGTTCTGGCCTTACTAAAAGCTATTTACCTCTGTGGAAGTGATGGAACAGATAAATAAATAATAAATAAATAAATAAATATCTTGGGACATCTTACACAAATCGACCTAGTCCCACGGTAAGCTCAATTAAGGCTTGTGATGTGGGTACCAGGCGACGATATATATAATAGATAGATACATATAGATACTTAAATACATAGACAGCCATGACCAAGGAACAAACATTTGTGCTAAATAAATACACAAAGAATGCCCTTGCCGGGATTCGAACCCGGAACCTCCAGCTTCGTAGGCAGGGTCACTACCAACTAGGCTACGGAGGCTGAAAAAAGATGGATGATTAATTGCAAAATTAAAGCTACAATTACATATTTTGAACTTGTATGTTTCTTTCTTCATAATAACGCCCCACGTTTTTATTTAAGTTTAGTAAAAGTTTTCGATTAGGTAACGCTTAATCCACTGACATAGAGGCTAAACGTGGCTTTCAGCATCCGACTTGGGAAAACTACAGTGATAATAGTTTCACGTGAGTAATCTACAGAAAGTTGCATCTACGGTTAGTTATAACAAATTTTTATTTTCTAGTTTTTGGTGCAATAAAAACCGTTTAACTTAAAACTTTTTTTACTTATTTTATTTTCAAGTTTTTAGTGCAATTATTAAGTTAATTTTCGATAGTATACCGATGTTGTTTGTAATATGTAATACAATTATTCATGCTAAGTAGCGTTTATACTCTCGCGCTTTCATCACGAATCACGACACATATGTAAACGTAATGGACATTATTTTATGTGTACCGGGCAGCGAACGGAAAAAACATAGAAGCATCCCTTGATACCAAATTCTGTTCAAATAACGGGCAATAACTGGATGTACGCATGTGCACTAAGGTACCAATCAAAATCGTCAAAACGATCGGTCGGTTTAAATTGCGCAAATGTCCAAATATATAATTGGTCAACTTCAAAACGGTGCGTTCTGATTGGTTGGTTACAAAATGGTGATCGTTAACAAAATACATGTGTCATTAAGAACGCATTGTTCGTAAACGATTTAATGCAATGGAGAGCAATTTTTACTTGACACATTTTTATTGCGATAACTTGAAATAGAATATTCAGTAATAAATAAATCAAATAATAAATAAATTTGCTTCTTGTTTTTCTGCGTTCCCGTGGCGAACACAGAAAAACAATAAGACAAATTGTTGTAATTTTTGTTGAATTAAGCTATTTAAGACACAAGATATTTAAAGTAATTGAAATATTAATATAAATAACTTTTCGAATATTCCATATATTCTTCTCTCTCCCCGATCCATAACCTGCAATACCTGCATATAGGCAGGCTATGCAGATTCTACTGCCACATAACAGTAGAACCTTAAAAAATACCTCAGGTTGTTCTGTTACGTTTCTATGTTGTACCGCTTGTACCCAATTATTTAAAACTCCACTTTCTCGAATATTCTATATATTCTTCTCTCACTCCCCGATCTCGTCTCCATAACCTGCAATATCTGCATATAGGCAGGCTATGCAGATTCTACTGCCACATAACAGTAGAACCTTAAAAAATACCCCAGGTTGTTCTGTTACGTTCCTATGTTGTACCACTTATACCCAATTATTTAAAAGTCCACTTTTACCAGTTTTAAATAACAAACGTCGATCATATTCACCAAATTTTATTTTAGTGTACCTTATCCTACAAATTTAGAGAACGACGGCTAGGAGAGATGGTTTTGGCTTATTTGACAGCATCTATAGAACGCAACTGTTTTAGAAATGTAGACAAAGGAAAAGATAATAAAAATAAACTGAACTAATATTATGTTCAATGTAAAAACAAAAAAATCGATTTCTCATACAACTGAAACTGCACATTTTATTTTATCCTCATTGCAAATGCTATCACGATGATTTACAATTTTTTATAAAAAATTTGGTTTATTTGACTATATGAGCTGTCGCCATTGTAATTCTTACTAGCCCAGCTTAGGGACTACATTTAAATAAAGAACGGACATACGTGCTAGGATGCCAGGGTACAGTACATGGCAGAGCAAAAGGTGGCATTATACCATCCCCATATAAAATTGCCCCAAAACAAATAAATTTAAAATAAAATGTAGGTAGTGAGACTATTTCTTGTGAAATGTGATTCCATCTTTCATATGGTGCTTGTGTCAGCATCTTCTGTGCATTTCACGGCGTAACGGGTCATATTTATTTAGTTTTGAGATTTTTTCGCCAGCTGTCAGTAAGACCGCGCGACATGTCAGCCATTTGTATACTAAAGGGTCTGTGTCATATAGATCGATGCCCATGTATCCGGTTTTGAGGCGTCACTTTTCGGAGCTAGTTCGCCTTCTATGTTTTTTCCGTTCGCTGGTACCGGGAGGCGAATCCCTGCTTATTTTTAGAAATCCGACACCATTTTTTTAAATTTAATATCTCGATTGACAAATAAAGACCAAAGGCTCGGCGTGGTTAATGTAAGGTTGAATGCCCGAAGTATCTCAAATGGACGTGTTATTCATACATTAAGTACCTTAGATAACAGAGATCTGACAATAAGGAATATAAGTATCAATCAATTTGGTTTATTGAGAATTTCAAGTTTAAATTTTTATAGGTAAAAGTCGAATTTCGAGACTATAAAATATAAACTCATTCTCTGAGTTGACCAACCGGAGGACCGCAGGTCTGATGGAAAGTCCGACGCGAACCGAGGGCCTAAAGTGTCAATCCATGCAATCTATCAACCAGAGGGCCATAGGCCCGACGGCACTATGGCACGCACTACGTGAATCCGAGAGACTCACACTCTCTGTATATCGACTGGAGGATCGCAGGTCCGAGTGCACGTCCTATGCAAACCACCTGCGCTGCCAGCCTACCAACTGGAGGGCCGCAGGCCCGACAGCTGGCCCTACACGATTCACTCACGCTGTCACTCTATCAGCTGGAGGGCCACAGGCCCGACGGCTCGCCCTTCGCGAACCACTTACACTGTCACTCTATTAGCTGGAGGGCCGCAGGTCCGACGGCTCGCCCTACGCGAACCACTCACGCTGTCACTCTATCAGCTGGAGGGCCGCAGGCCCGACGGCTCGCTTTACGCAAACCACTCACGCTGTCACTCGACGGCTCGCCTTACTCGAACCACTCACGCTGTCACTCTATCAGCTGGAGGGCCACAGGCCCGATGGCCCGCCCTTCGCGAACCACTCACACTGTCACTCTATTAGCTGGAGGGCCGCAGGCCCGACGGCTCGCCCTACGCGAACCACTCACGCTGTCACTCTATCCGCTGGAGGGCCACAGACCCGACGGCTCGCTCTTCACGATCTACTCACGCTGTCACTCTATCAGCTGGAGGGCCACAGGCCCGACTGCTCGCCCTACGCGAACCACTCACGCTGTCACTCTATCAGCTGGAGGGCCGCAGGCCCGACGGCTCGCCCTTCACGATTTACTCACGCTGTCACTCTATCAGCTGGAGGGCCGCAGGCCCGACGGCTCGCCTTACGCGAACCACTCACGCTGTCACTCGACGGCTCGCCTTACTCGAACCACTCACGCTGTCACTCTATCAGCTGGAGGGCCGCAGGCCCGACGGCTCGCCCTTCACGATTTACTCACGCTGTCACTCTATCAGCTGGAGAGCCGCAGGCCCGACGGCTCGCCTTACGCGAACCACTCACGCTGTCACTCTATCAGCTGGAGGGCCACAGGCCCGACGGCCCGCCCTTCGCGAACCACTCACACTGTCACTCTATCAGATGGAGGGCCGCAGGCCCGACGGCTCGCCCTACGCGAACCACTCACGCTGTTACTCTATCAGCTGAAGGGTCGCAGGCCCGACGGCTCGCCCTACGCGAACCACTCACACTGTCACTCTATCAGCTCGAGGGCTGCAGGCCCGACGGCCCGCCCTATGCGAACCACTCACGCTGTCACTCTATCAGCTGGAGGGCCGCAGGCCCGACGGCTCGCCCTTCGCGATTCACTCACGCTGTCACTCTATCAGCTGGAGGGCCGCAGGCCCGACGGCTCGCCCTACGCGATGCACTTACGCTGTCACTCTATCAGCTGGAGGGCCGCAGGCCCGACGGCTCGCCCTACGCAAACCACTCACGCTGTAAGTCTATCAACCAGAGGGGCGCAGGCGCGATGGCTCGCCCTACGCGATTCACTCACGCTGTCACTCTATCAGTTGGAGGGCCGCAGGCCCGACGGCTCGTTCTACGCGAACCACTCACGCTGTCATTTTATTAGCTGGAGGGCCGCAGGCACGACGGGCCGCCCTACACGATCCACTCACGCTGTCAGTCTATCAGCCAGAGGGACGCAGGCGCAACGGCTCGCCCTACGCGAATCACTCACGATGTCACCCTATGAGTCTATCAGCCGGAGGGCCGCAGCAATGACATACGGTACTAAACCGTGGTCGCTTACAATGGGCCTCAAAAGAAGGCTCAAAGTCACCCAAAGGGCAATGGAGAGGCCTATGCTGTCTCTCTCGTGATCGGATTACAAATGAGACCATGCAGAACCAAAGTAACCGATATAGCTCTTCGAATCGCCAAACTGAAGTGGGCGGGGCTCGTCACGCGTGGATTGCGTGGAACCGATGGCCGTTGGGGCGGTAAGGTTCTCGAGTGGCGGTCACGTACCGGAAGGCGCAGCGTGGGTAGGCCGCCCACAAGGTGGACTCATGACCTGGTGAAGGTCGCTGGACGCGGTTGGCACAGGGCCGGTCCTTGTGGCAATCTTTGGGGAGGCCTATATTCACCAGTGAACGTCTTTCAGCTGATATGATGATGATGATGATAATAAAATCCGTATGTTTCTACCAAATATCTACAGCAGTACTACAAAATCTACATATCGCTAAACCTAGCGGTAGTGGCAGGCAGTAACACTGGAGTATCAGATTTGAGGAGTTGGATGATGAGAAATTCGCATGTTTCTACTTAATATCTAACGAACTTCTTTAAAATCAAGATATCGATAAAAGATAAACCTTGCGGTTATTGTAGGCAGTACTGCAGCATCAGGAGTGAGGAGTTGGAAGTCAAGATCAGGCTGTTGGTATTTGATTATGCCAAACATGCTATACTTTCATTTTCACGTGTCTAACACTCTTGGTTAAGGTAAGCAGTACGTCTGCAGCATCAGGCTTTGAGGATACAAGGATACAAATATTATAATATTGCATTGTCATGGGGACTTGATAAGAGTCCCAAATTTTATTGATTTCGGTGCAGTAGAAGTGATCGAAAAAGCGATCACAAGATTTGAAGCATCGACGACAGTTGATACGCGGTGAAGTTAATAAAAACCGTTTAAAAAGGGAATGGTCACCACCGCCAAATACATCAGCCTCACTGTTTATGTCTAGACTGTTCCTTTATCAGATGAACAACTGGATCCCAAGCTGGTGGTAGAGACAAGCTTCTTTCCATTCTATTAAAGTTTGGATATTTCATTATCTCAATAGCCTCACGCAACATTCTAGGAATGTTTCTCTTCTCCTTAACGAGAACCAAAGGCTTGTCAAACTTAATAGAATGATTCGGTCCATCACTGACATGCTCCCAAACCGCAGACTGTTGTCGACGGTGCTTGACATCGGCTATGTGTTCCTTCACCCTGGTAGTGATATTCCTCTTTGTCTGCCCAACATATGAAAGCCCACATTCACAGTCCAGCCTATACACTCCTCTCTATCAAATTTCCTCCATTGTCAGTCATCCGCAAACCACGAGCCCTGTAAAGTGTTCAAAACGTCGGAATGAAGTTAAAATTAGTTAATATACGCGAGTTTATCCGTTTTCATAGTTTTATTTCATGAGTAATCCTCGCGGTAACCGAAGAAAATATTATAGACAATAAAGATTAAACAAAACAATAACACATAATTAGGTATATAATGTAACTCAATCAATTTTTTTATTTATCAGAGCGCTTGCGTCCGTGCTTGCATATGTGTTTGTGTGTGTGTGTGTGTGTGTGTGTGTGTGTGTGTGTGTGTGTGTGTGTGTATGTGTGGGGGTGTGTGTGTGTGTATGTGTGGGTGTGTGTGTGTGTATTAATAATAGGCATAGCTCGTATATTCACCGAAGAAGATTCTCTACCTCTTCATATGTTTTGGTTTTTAGCCACTCTATTACAACCTTTTTGCATTCATGGCGTGGTTTAGAATGGACATCTAATATTTTATTTAATTTATTGTACAGGTGTGCTGATTTTATGTCGTATTGTGAGTTAGCAAAGGAGGAACGGGTTTTTGTTATTTTAGCTACATATGATATCAGTCTTTTCTTTTTATAATGAGGGTTGTATGGTAATGTGTAATGTTTTTTTAATATACATTGAAGAATGTATAGCTTTCTAACAGATAATAAGCCACTGACTTCATACAAAAGATCAGTCGGAAATGTATATTTTTTTTTTACCTTACCTACCACTTCCCTTCAGTCACGTTTGGCGTTCCGGCGGACATAATGGCCATTTAATATTATATACAGAGTATAATCGCCATTTAATATTATATTGAATCTAGTGAGGTAGGTACCTAAACTACCTAAGTATCTACGGTGTTACTAAAGAGAAGCCCGCCACCGTAAGCGGAGGGCTTTAAATGATTCGAGTTTGTAATCCGCTTACCGACCGTGATCTGCGACCATAATTATATAACATGGACGTCTAAGAGACACGGCGATACTGGCCCAACTATCAGCTATCACCGCCGGGCGAGTATCGCCGTGTCTCTTTTATTTACACGGGAGTGCGTATTTTTTATTCGTGCTTATAGCCGATAGTTCATAGCTTAGTAGCTCGCGGTGAGACCAGTGCCTAACGCCAACTCAAACTCAAAAATGCCCCCAAAACCAATTGTTCAATTGTGCCAGGACATAGCGCTTTTCTTAACATCGCGCATATTTCGACATAACATCTTTGACAAATGTTTATAGAATATTGGCCAATCAAAACTTTGTTGGACCAATCACAACTATATTTAAATGGCGGTTTAAGTTTTTATACATAGGTTGAAATTGAAATTCATTACCGTGATGCATTGAAAAGGGGGCGACACTTGTCAACTAAAATTCAGGACCGTTTTTGAAAGGCAATTTAGTATGGCGTGCGACTTCCATGTTTTATTTGTTCGTAGGAGATAGTGTAACGAGCATTGTACAGTCAAGTGCATAAATAAGTATCGAAAGAAACCTCTTATAAATATGTTACGACGTTCTTAATACACAGAATTCAAGTGCACTGGGATATATTTTTGAGCATTTTTATACGCATCTTATTTTGCCTTTGACTGTACCTACACAATGTCTGGCGCTGTTGTCTAAGGCACTGGTCTCACCGCGAGCTACTATGAACTATCGGCTATAAACACGAACAAAAGATACGCGGTCCTCTGTTAATAAAAGAGACACGGCGACACTCGCCCAGCTATCAGCTAATCACCGCCGGCCGAGTATCGCCGTGTCTCTTTTTTTGACAGGATTCCGTATATTTTGTTCGTGTTTATAGCTCATAGTTCATAGCTTAGTAGCTCGCGGTGAGACCAGTGCCTATAAGAACCTAAATATTTTGATGTCAACGGCTAATCTATAATCTCTGGTCCTGCCCATCTTGGCACAATTGAACAATTGTTTTTGGGGGCATTTTTGAGTTGGCGTTAGACATCCATGATATACATGGTCGCAGACTATCGCAGATCGAAAATTGCATGTCACTGACATGTAATTTCTGAAATGATGTCCGAATTGTAACAAACCATCCAAGTTGTGACACCGTGTAAATGGGGCTTAAAATCCAAAATCGCTGACGAATCGTTTGACGAACGAGCCAATTAAAATGGAGTCCAGTGGATGTCACGTCGTCACGTCGCATCGTGACTCGTGACGCCACTCGTCACGTGACGCGTTAATTTAAAATCGTAGCTGTCCACATAGTCGGCTGGAGCAGGGACTGTCCCGTTTGTAGTCCGGGAAAGTGACAAATGGCGGTAAACCTATACTCTGATGGTTTGGTGTTTAAAAAAAGGTAAGCAATAATGCAGTATCTTTTTATTAAAAACTACGAGTAGAAAATAAATTTTAGCAAATATACATAATATAACAAGGTTTTTGTTTCATTAAGTACCTAGTTTGGATTTTTATATGCATTTTACAATAAAAAGATACGGCAAGATTATTTACCTTTTTTTAAACACCAAATCAAACAGAGTATAATGAAACGAAAAAAAAAACTGTATTAAAAGTACTTACGGTGTTTTCCAAAATATCATAATCATAATCATCAGTCTATATCAGTCCACTGCTGGGCAAGCGGACTGGCGAGCGCAGTAATGTGTCCACTATGAAGTTGCTGCTACGATAATAAATGGCCATTGACACTTCAATCCCTAGTCTATTCTTACGATACCCACGGGAAGAAAATCTTACAAATTGCGTTACGTAATACTTGAACAAAATCGATATCATGTGGTGACACATCTTGTGACATACTTAAAATCATCTAGATGAACCCTAAGTAAAGACGCAAAGTCTTTTACCAGTCCCAGGTTTTCCTAAGCCTGATGGTCACCCACACGTCATGCAAACCGAGAGCCCTCTTTAATCACCCGACTTGTCACTCGATTTGTCATCCGACTCGTCATCGAATATGCCTCCTCTGCGGTCGAACATGTATGGTTTGGACATTAAGCGACCATCAGTTATAGTCTTTCGTAGGTTTGGATTTCTAGAGCGTGTAGTGGGATTAAGTACCGTGTTTTATTGTTTTGTATATTATCTCTACGGCCATGCTCTATAGCCAGCCCGGGGAAGCTTGATGGCTATGACAGCTGTCAGTTTCATACATTATCTGTCAACAATGTCGCGTCTTGACAAGTAATGTATTGAACCGACAGCTGTCATAGGGATCAAGGTTCCCCGGACCGGCTTAGAGCATGGCCGTAGGTACTGTTAACTTCTCAAGGATACATAAAGTACCTAGTCAATCACGCTTGCTCCAATACAATGTGAGTGTCATTGACAACATAATCGTTACTTGCCAACGCATGGTACGGCTATAGAGCGAGCGTGATAAACTGTTTTTCTGTATCGAGTAAAGCCTGTGACCATATATAACATGGACGTCTAACGCCAGCTCAAAAATGACTTCAATAGTTATTTGTTATACAAGGGTGCAAAGTTGTATTTTACCCGCGAGTATGAAATTGAAACACGAGTAAGCGAAAGGATTCTATAGTTGAACCACGAGCGAAGCGAGTGGTTCTAAAATAGAATCCTGAGCGCAGCGAGTGTTTTAACATACGAGAAGTAAAATACATTTGCACCCGTGTGTAACACAAAACTTTTCCCCTCACTATAGCGAGGAAACTCAAAAAAGGTAATTATTTGTTCACATTACAATCATCATCGGGTTAGTGATAATAATTTTCCAAATGCATCATGTATTTAATGCAAGATTTTGTCGCAGTGGACTTAGCACGAAAAAGTAAACGCAGCACGATTTTAACACATTCCTGTAGTTGCACACCAACGCCAATGCATTATTAAATCATTCTCATTCATTATTTTTACAAAATTATAACAGAACACCCTGAAATTTGTTTAGTTTACTATTTTTATGCGTGTTCGAGTCGGTAAATAAAGATTATAACCTATAATATTCTTTGACAATGTTGACGTTGACATTTTCTGCGTTTTGTGATTGCATCTAGTCATCTTATCATCATTCACTAAAACAATTGTTACTTATGGAATTTTAGGATTTATATGTTAAAATCATCATATTATATAAAGGTTTGTATTTTACACTAAATTCTCAAACAAATTATTTAATTATCATTAATATGGAACAATTTCCATGAGCATTTTACGTTTTGTTATTCCAAAACCAAGGTCATTACTTTGCCACACAAGTGAATAATATGCGTTTTTACACGTTCGTATTAAAGGATAAACGAGCACTTTACGAGCTAGTGAGGGGAAAAAACAATTGTTCAAGTGTGCCAAGACGCAGGCATAGCGGGCAGGACATATATCGTTTTTCTTAACACCGCGCATACTCGTATTTCGGCGCAACATTTTTGACTAATAAAATACAGCCAACCAAAACTTTGATGAATCTCAACAACTTTTAAATAGCGGTTTAAGTTTTTATAGGTTGACATTGAAAATCATTCCCGTCATGCACTGAGGGGGTGACACTTGTTAACTTAAATTCAGGACCGTTTTTGAAAGGCAACACTCCTGTCGCTAAAATATATCTAACTAGCGACCTAATGCGCTGTGCTGCGCACGGGTACTATACCTACATAAAAACCTTCCTCTTGAATTACTCTACCTATTAAAAAAAATCTCATCAAAATCCGTTCCGTAGTTTTAAAGATTTAAGCGTAGGTACAAAGGGACATAGGGACAGAAAAAGTGACTTATTTATACTGTGTAGTGATGGTGACTGTACATTATCGAGTACCTAAACACTAACAGTACTAAACATTTGCCAACTCATTTCTACTGTTCCAAAATTCCACTTCATTTCACAACCCAAAAGCGTCAGTTCAAACATATCAAAGGCACGACATCTGACGTTAAAGTTGGTCAAAGAGATGGCCCAAAGCAGTTTTCACCAGATGGCGCCCCAGGCGCGGTGGGCAAAGGAAACAGGCACCTTTGAAATTTTTGATGGGATGACACTGATACGATGTAAGCGAAGCTATTTGTATTTTAATGTTATTGTAAGCAACTTTAGATACTAGCTGCTGCTCGCGACTTTGTTTTGGATTAGTTTAAAGTCCAGGGAACTTTATCATTTTCTGAAATGGAAACTATAGCGGGAACGCGGCTTCCTTGGACATTTTGGGAAGAGACGCAGTCACAGGTCGTTTGCTTATTCGTATCTTTTGTGTAATTCTAGCTAATAGGTACCCTGACGTATGTGTAGAAACCTAGATTATAGAGCTTTATTGGCACATATTTTTTAGATATCTAGTTTTGTACACTCAGCCAATTGGAACCCTAGGCCATCTAGAACCTTGTCGAAATAACAAGTAGTAAGGAGTTTCTTACAATTTGATTTGAGACGTCACTGTGACATGGTTCCTGAGGCCTAGGCCTCAGGAACCTTCATTTAATGTGTAATTTTGATTGACAACAATTTTATAAACAGTCACCCGCGGGCCACGAATGCTGTAAAGCGTTCGAAACGCCGAGATACAAATTTAATAAACGCAATACAATCCATTATATTTCTAGTTTTGCTGGTGGTAGGACCTCGTGCAGGGTCCGCCCGGATAGCTACCACCGTCTTACCCGTTAATCTGCCGCTAAATAGTTACTACTGTGTTCCGATAGCCGGTGTAATTACTGGCATACGTAGAGTAGAGGTAACTCAAGTCCTCAGAGTAGGCAGCGCATAGGCGATTTTTCGGTCACTATGTCCATGGGCCTCAGTTTCCGCTTTCCATCAGGTGGACTGAGAGCTCAGTACTACCTTCTCTACCTTCGTCAAAAAAAATAGTTTTATGAATAACGGTCACGATTTTAATGTCTTTGACCTTTTATTTTGTTTACCCGTACAAGTCATTGACTGAGTGACCCGAACAAGGTTCAAATAACACTTCAAACAATTTAGCATGTTAATTTACCTACATTATTCATTTCTTGGCGCCGTGTCGTGGCCGCGTGGAGACTGCAGTAATAAATTGTCACCCAAACTCTTCCCGTGGGTGTCGTAAGATTCGACTAAGGGATTGAAGTGTCACTGACCATTCATTAATTAAAGATTGATGATGGGCAACAGCATTATCAATTATCATAGTGGACAAACTACTGCGATCATCAAACCGCTTGCCCAGCGTGGCGATTATGGGCATTGACCGCCTAAAATGCGTCCATCTGTATAGGTAAATAGGAGAGGCCTAATGAGTACTAATGGTATCATTCGTCAGAAAGTAATACCTAAACAAAAAAAGTAAACAAATATGGCTTACTTTCCATAGCTTTTGACGTCTTTGGCGTCATATCGTGATACATGTTCTCAGATATTTACGTTAATAATAAATATCAATAATTTGATCGAAAATTGAACTTGAACTCAAGGTTTTGAGTTGGTGATAAAGCCAAGATTGTGTTATAAAAGTGAGTAATTATGAAATACTTAATGCAAGTTTGTAATGCAATTATTTATTACTTTACAGCCAACGCGGTATAAACAATAATTAACTATGAATCTGATCTCACTATAATTTCAGATAACAATCAGTTAGTCATTAGTCATCATAGTATCTAATAAGAGACGTAGGTACAGGATGGAATAGGATGGATGGTAAATACCTACCTTAAATATTGTAAATCGCACATTTTATGTAAGGGAGACTTTCCTTTGTTTTTAAAAACAATATAATTCTGCCTTTAAAGATTTATGAAAAATCGCCTGTCTCAGTCGGGACTCGAACTGGTTAAATATGACAAAAAATAACGCTACTTATTTTATTATGCGTTTTCATGGTCTTCCGTTATTCTGATTCTAGTTGTTATTTAGAGAAAAATGAATCTTATCCTTTAATAACCCTTTCAATCTGCATCATAAAATACAGCACGGCTAAAAGCAGCATAGCATCATAAATCCTTAAATGCAGAATCTGTTTGTTTTTAAAAACAACGGAAAGTCTCCCTTACACAAAATATCCTATGTACAATATTTAAGGTAGATGCCATCCATGTAGCATTCGATTTTTCCACCCTGTAGGTATATTAAAATTTTATTTCTCGTAGGTTCTTCTACCTAGTTGTTTTAGTCACATAATATACCTACGTATATACGATTACTGTAATTAATCGTATCAAGAAAATATGCGTCATAAGTAAATTTAGATCTCTAATAGTAGGTACCTATTAACATGCCGCCAATTTAGTCTACCTAAACAGCATTCCTATAATATGGAGGAGGTAGAAACGTTTTTTTCCTAACTAGTGCGCAAAAACGAACTTTGCGCACGCTTAACGCTTACGGTAATTTCTCTTTTTGACGCACTTGTTATGAAAAAAATTGACCCTAGCACGTGCAAAAACTTTTTTTTAACTCGGGTGATTGTCGCCCTCGTTTAACTCGGGCTCCAACTTTCACCCTCGCCGAAAAAAAGTTTTCCCGCACAAGTTAGGAAATGTACTATAATAATGCAAAGTACGGAACCTAAAATAATACAATTAGGTACATTAAAATTATTAAATATTAGACTCTTGGGTTAAATATTTCATGTCGGATAACTATAAATAGAGAAGGCTGAAAATACGCTGTTTTACAACATAAATAAATTTAAAATTATTTTAACTTCAAATGGTATGCACCTAATGGTTAGTTTAAAAAAGATGCCAAAAACGTATAGTAATAGTAGGTAGATACATTACGAACGATACAAGTGCGAAAAGAAAAGTGGCGATATCGACTCGACAGGAGTAACGAATTTTTTGATTTTTTTTCTCACGTGTATCGTACGACAACGTTACTCCGAAACGCTACATATTTACGGTACATATTTTTATACTTGACTGTACTTAGATACCTAAATTCTCGAGAATTATTATTATTAATACCTAGCTGTACCTAATGTACGCTGGATGCGGGTGGCACAGGACCGGTCATTGTGGCAATCTTTGGGGGAGGCCTATGTTCTGCAGTGGACATCTTTCGGCTGATATGATGATGATGATGATGAGCTGTACCTAAGCTTTGGACCAAAGCTTGCTGCCTGCTTACGGCCGAAACAAAATATTTTATTCCAGAAAAATATTTTCGTTCTTTTCGTATTCCGTTGATAAAGTTTATGTGATTTGCAAGATCGTTTGTGCTAAATGGACACATTAACCTACAAATAATTAGGTTAACCAATGTAAATATGGTATCAGTACCTAATCAAGCAGTTCAAACTTATCTATTAAAACTCAATTAACATGTTATTTAATTGGATAATTTATCACCTGACTTTACACGTGTAGTTCACGCGACAGAATCAGAAATTGATTCTTCTTCTTCCTCCTTGCCTTAATCCCATTATTTGTGGTCGGCTCTCCTCGTTCTCATGCTCCAGGACGGCCTGTCCTGAGTTGTCTCCGTCGTAAGTTGGGCTCGTTCCAAATTTCAGAAATTGCAAAATTCAATAATGTCATCTAAGTAAGTACATTCCATCTAATCTACATCCCGTCCAAAGTAATAAAAAGTGAGAGAAACTGCTTAGTAAGTTTTTTTCAGATCCTCGTTTTTTTATGGAATAGGAGGCAAACGAGCAGACGTATCGCCTGACGGTAAACGATCACCGTCAACACCAGTGGTATTACAAGTACATCTTTGGTAATGGATCATCGTGTGGTCTGCTTTTACCAGAATCTTCGTCCTTCTTGTCAAACCTCGAGTGATTTGTAAACCAGCCCATTCACACCAAATTTTTGACAAGTTGGTTTCCGAGACTATAGGTATGTCCCGCATTTATAATTCCATCTTTTACAGTAGGCCATTGTGATGTTTGTTTAGTAAGTAAAAGTAAACATAGTACCGTATTGTAGTAACTATTCAGAAATAACAAAACACAATTTCCAGCATAAAATGCTCTGCAGATTCACATCAAGTACTTTTAATTAAAGATCTTTCTTATTCTAGTCGATTCCTGTATTATTTAAGTCGATAACGTCACAATCACAAGAGACAGGTTTTGTATGACTCAGTGAATGACGGGTCAGTCGTGTTTCTACTTGTACAAATTTAAACTTTAACTTCATAGTAATACGCCTGAAGTTATTTGGAATGAAATCGTCAGTAATGAAGCGGTATAAAATAAAAACAATGGCCAGTGTTGTGATAACCAGTGATCAGTGAGCACGCTCTACATCATGAGGATTGTTGTAAGTTTTTTTTTTATTTGGGTAAGCCACAAAGAAACTTGGGACATTTTTGTACAGCCTTCTGACATAAGATGGTCTCATTATTATACGGAAGTGAATTCCATGAGATAGGTTTGTATTGTTTTGTTAATATCGAAACTAATGATCCAAATATTAATAATTAATTAACCTAAACAAGTAAATTATTGTGTGTAAAATTAATTTTCATCTCATTACCTCGAAACATTTTCTTTGTTATTCGAAAGTGAAGAAAATTTCATTTCAATTTAATATTAGGTACCTATCTATAGTGATACTCGTATTTAAGTAATTTCACACAAATTGTGTTCAATTTTATGCACGGTAACTAATAGCATTTACCATTGTGATGATATGAGTATTTACCATGATAAACCTAGGTATTTAATCTGTTTGAATTATAAATACAATTTGTAACGGTTTACCGCAGGTGCATATACATATAGGTATTCATTTAAGTATGGAATCAGGACATGAGACCTCTCATTTGCAATAACATTTAGAGGTTCCCGCTATTTGGTCTACTTCACAAAACTGGTTGCCTTAGGTCATGTTTTTCAAAGAAGTTCTAAATTCAAATGATGATGTCAAAAGCATAGCGGGCCGTGCTAGGGTCTTCAAGTAGCCCGTTCGTCACAATAGGCGATGCGGACTTAAACCAGGGTGCTTAGACAAGTTGCCAATCGCTAACGCTTAATCGTCAGTTGTAAGCGAAAGGCAGCAAACTGTCCTTGCGCACTAATATGAAAGAGTGACAGAGAGGTAAAACTACGATACGCTACTAAGCGCTAGCGATTGGCAACTTGGCTAAGCGTCCAGGGCTTATACCTGAAATTATAGACTAACCCCCTTATTCATAAACATCTGTTATCTTAGCTAGCCCCTGAGTATTGATTGTGCCTTTAAGTTAGAAGGCGTTTATGAATAAAATCTCAGGAAA
>JALPQI010011443.1:0-36947 GCA_025490895.1 Thaumatotibia leucotreta | reverse complement strand
TAAAGAGATTTTGCGTAAGGCATGGATTTCTTAGTAAAATTCTTTTTTTTACTACAGCTATTTTAGCAATATGCTGTGTCTCCAATTGCAATTCACAATACTTAATTGCAGTATTCATCATTAAACTGTGCAAAAGTACCAAAATAATATGCTATCTACATGCGAACATGTGCCGCTTACTCTATACACGCTCATACAAAAAGTCACGAATGTGATATATTATTGGCCGGTACTGTATATCATTACACGCACACAGTCTCACTCGCCAACCCGTGAAGCGAATCGCGCGAGTCGCGATACAAACGGCTCGCGCGTTCGGCAACTTTCGGCACGCGCTCGGTCAAATTCGCGCGGCCATATTTATCTCGCTCGCGCTAGGGTGACACCGTATATTTTTTTTCGCTCTCGGCTCAATCGGCTCTCTCCATATCTCCTAGATTAGCTCCCGCGCCAAAATGAAAAGACAATTTTAAGTAAACACGCGTTTACTCTCAATGAGTAATTGAATACTCAATTGCAAGGGCGTTAAGCTCAAAATAGCATAGCCTCATACTTGCATTAAGCAAGCATTAATAACTGGTTTTGTTTCGTCTTTTAAAAAGTTGAAGTAACTTTTCAAGCTATTTGCGGTCATATTGCTATGAAATAAATATTTTTTTAAAGTTTATGATATTTTTAACAATTTGTATGTAATTTCAAATACAAAATTGAATTGCTACCTACGATCAAAATTATCAGTCGTTGAATGAAATATAATTACATACTTACAGATAATATAACAACTGTATAAATTACAGTTAACTAATATAAAGAATAATCATTCTTTCTTTTCATTGTTATCGCCATCCATTTTTTAAATTCATATTTCATATCTGAGCGAATTGAGCGAGAGGACTCTGCCGATATACGGGAGTGAAAGGACTGACGGGAGCCAAACTAACGAAACTAGATCACGGATATATAAGGATATAAAGATATAAAAGAGTGATTCATATCCCACGCGTCGAAAGATATGTATCTCTCTTTTCTTCAAAAAGACACATTTCGCCCATCTCTAAACCCTTGTGTGTTCTGTTACTATATAGTTTTTTAAAGTTTTCATACGCCATTATCCTTTGACTGACGAGTGATGTGATAACAGAAAATTACACGCAAAACAAATTCCAACCATTGATGTTGAGAAAAGTCTTACTAAAATGCTTATCATTGTTATGATATAACTTTTAAAGGTGAAATAAAATTAACTTACCTAAAGGGTCACAGCCAAAAACACGATGTTTGTTCGGTATTTCACTCATATTGAAACACTCGAGTGAAGATCACTCGTTGCAAGTGTAAGACTTCAGCCTAAAAGATTAATAACTAGTTGATAAAATTAGTTGGTTGAAATTCTTAATATATAGGTTTCATTAAATTTTGTAGGTAAAATAGCTATATCAATTCATATTTTGTTTTGTAGTTGTGACTAAACCATTAACACTGGATTATTTACAAGGTTAAAGCAACTTTAACACGCTTAGTCTAGGGATTCCATTTGAAAGCAAAATTGAAAATACCATGGTCTAGGGTAATGAAGACTGTTTAAAAAAAAAGAGGAATATTATAAATAACCTTTGACCAATTCATTTTAAATTAATGTATTGTTATTTATAATATTCCATATCATTTTAATATGTATAAAACTTAATTAATATTTTAAGTTTATAATTTATATTTTATTGTAGCGAGAAATGTAGGTAACTAACCTTTGTGCAGGTTACAGATTTTGCGCATTGGCGCCAATTTCAATGTTTAAAAAAAGTAGTAGATATAGATTGTCTTTTGTTTGTTCTGTTGTTGGTCCTGAATTGTGATTGAGAATATTGAGATGTATCGATACATAAGTTAAGATAATAAAATAATTATTGTCAAAGTTACTGGGCATTTCATTAGTCTATTTCAAATTCAGAAGTGGGATCACTACGTGCTGGATTTAAAGGCTGAGCCATCAATTGGAGAAATTAAGTAATAGGTACATAATTATAAGTACCTAATTTGGTAAGGAAGGCCCGTAATCGTGACCTAAGGTAAAGGTAAAACATAGGGAAATTGTTTTACAGGTGAGTTATTTTCGTATTTATGTTGTAAAATAGATACTTGCAGTAACATTAATTAATGTAGTTTTTTTTAACAAAGATTTTCTTTTGAACATAATTTAGTACGTAAAATTGTAACCAATGTGCGTACCAGTTTAATCTTCGACCATAGTCGATAAGTCTTTATTTATACCATGGAGTATAATTTAAGCATGAAAGTATATTGTGTATACGATTTTTGTTTACAAAAGCCTTGTCTTTATATTAGTACGGGGTGACGATTATCACTACGTTTGAGCTTTATACGTGTATTTACTATTTATACGTTTATGACATGATATTGACTAATATGTAAAATAATATACTTGTTATTATTAATAAAATCAGACAATTCAGTCATGTTAATGTTAATTGCGTTGGATAATATCCACTTTCTTAATGTGACCTCTGTTGACTAAGTGGACGTTGATTCCAGAGTATTAGTTTGACGTGATGCGTACGCGAAATGATCAACTGTCTTCTCGCTCTCGGTCGAGTACCAGACCAGGGCGGGTGAGAAGGTCTGAGAGGCCAAGTAGCAGGCGCTCGCAGGCCAGCCGGTCGCAGGACAGGCGGTCGCAGACGTCGCAGTCCAGGCGCTCGCAGCCTAGGCGGTCGCAGGTCAGGCGGTCGCAGGCCAAGCGGTCGCAGTCCAGGCGCTCGCAGCCTAGGCGGTCGCAGGTCAGGCGGTCGCAGGCCAAGCGGTCGCAGTCCAGGCGCTCGCAGCCTAGGCGGTCGCAGGTCAGGCGGTCGCAGGCCAAGCGGTCGCAGTCCCGGCCGTCGCAGACCAGGCGATCGCGATCCGGGCAGTCGCAGTCTGGATGTTCGTGGGTGGAACGACGTCAGCGGTTGAAGCGATGCCTTGGCAAGCGGGCCCGTCGAAGCCGAGCCGCCGCGAGCGTCCGTGTTCGAACCGAGAAGTAAGAATGCCGACGGAGCGAAACTAACGTGAGCGCTCGCAATCAACTAGAAGTTGGCAAAGGTACACAAGTCGTCCGAGAAGTTGTGCGTTGTGTTCAAAAAAACATGCACTGCCGCGACCGTAGTGTAACACGTCATTCTCGGCCGACTGAACGATTGACACCCAAATCACATAGTACGACTAGTACGAGTACGAGTCGATTTAATTCGAGATCAGTTTTATACTCTCGTAGTAGAAGTTTTAGATGTACTCGTAGCAGTTGTTAAATTAAGACTTCCCGGGGGCATCGAAGGTATTCTAGAAAAATTAAGCGTAATAGTCGTTCATCTACTAATAAATGTACTTCTATGCCCCAAACTGTGTGTGCATCACAGATGCCAAATTCAGTTCCTGAGAACCATATACAACGCAGTAAAGATGTTAAAAGTTTAATTAACAACAATGAAAATAACACAAAATCAATGGCAACTGTGTGCGCTAATGACAATCAAAAATGTTCTTCTTTTACAAACAGCTTATTAGAATCCTTAAATAAGACATTGCAAACTATGACAACCGTTGCGTCTTCGTCACATTGTAAACAAAAAATTAGTAGTCTAAACGGTGTACCAGAGTTTGACCCAAATGTAAAACATCAAACCATAGTAAACTGGCTGAATAAAGTGAAAGAATGTGCTGAGATTTACGGTTGGAATAAGTCAAAGTCAAACTATTCTTTATTCAAGTAAGCTTATTAATAAGCATTTTCGAATCGTCTGACAGTCATTATCAAGAGAGAGAAAAAAAAATCTACTACTGGTTCAACCACAGAACAGAAAAAAACATGTTTTTAGTATTCCGTGGGTTCAAAGCCTACCTACGCCGTTCCTGAGAAGAACCAGTAAGAAACTCAGGTGGACTTATTTTTTCATAACAGTATAATAATACATCTTATTAAAATAACATGCATTAAAGAATGTATTACATAAAAAAAAAGATTATTATAGACATTTTATAAAAGAGAGAAATAAATAAAGGATCATAATATTAAACAAAAATAATTATTATTGTACAAGTTCACAATATTATTAAGTATCTATATCTATACTACTAGAGATGTAAAGGTCCTCTAGTTGTCAGAATAAAGAGAAATTAAGATTTAGAGATGTAAAAGGTCTCTAATCGTCATGATTTTAACAATAATAATAAAATAGAAAATTAACGATTTAGTGACAATCACAAAACAACTATTCTTATATAAAAGACAGCAGCCAATACCTATTTAAACATGACCTAACAGTAAAATAAACTCAAATATTAAATTAAACTAGAGATGTATGTATACTCTCTAATGTCAATAATACATAATTTTGGAGATGTAAAGTGTCCCCAATGTCAGTTAATAAATAATAATAATAATGATTTGGAGGTGTAAAGAATCTCCGAATGTCAATAAAAAGTAAATAAAAAGGTGTATGAAACATGTCATGTAATGTTTCATGTCAGAAGACAGTTAAACTAACAATCTTGTAAACTAGTGCTACAGAATACATAATTATTATGTATCCAATAAGTCAAAATTTTGCTATATAAGGAGATAAATGGGCTCCATGACGAAATGAATATTAAGTGTGGAGATGTAAAAGGTCTCCACGGTCAAAGAAATTAGATGCTAAGAATAATAAATAAAATTAATCATTTTGGAGGTGTAAAGGCTCTCCAAACGTCAAAAAAAAATAATAATAAAGAGGCTGTTATGCTAACAGTCTTATAAGCGAGGGGCCGCACATAGTGTGCCACTAAGAAGGATAGACATGTCACAGACTACTAAGAAGATACTACGTATAGTGACGTATTCAACGCATTTGTCTGGCACTTAGATTTAGCATCTACGTGCCACACACACAAAAAATAGTGGCACAGTGATAAGGACAGACGATTATCGTTCCTTTTCACTTCCACTAGTAAAAAGTTTCATAAGACCATCCCTTTCGTTCTTGCTATAATTATTACGTTGTCAAATCCATATCCATATTCTATATCCATGCTTATAAGCTAAGTCTACAAAATACATAACTAATATGTATTCAAGTCAATGTCATGTAAATCTAAGACAGCTCTTGAGACTGAAGACACGGCCATGGTTCCTCGTCATTCAAGTAATCGTCAACTTTATAATAACCCTTTTTGAGAAGACCATTTTTGATGTACATTTTGAATGAATTATAGGGCAGTTCCCATGCCTCTAAGGGTACTTTGTTGAAAAAGGTAACACAGTTTCCAACAAACGACTTTTTTTACTTTCTGTAGACGAAACTTGGTAACCAATAACTTATGCTTGTTCCGTGTATTGCGGCTGTGAATGTCAGAAAGCTTTTTAAAGGATTTAATATTTTTATGTGTGTACATTATCACATCCAGTATGTATTGTGAAGCCACTGTGAGAATGTCTATTTCCTTAAATCGTTCTCTCAGTGAGTTGCGAGAGCTCATATTGTAAATGGATCGAGTAGCTCTCTTCTGAAGAATGAAGATGGTGTCCAAATCTGCTGCTTTGCCCCAAACCAGTATGCCATAAGACATAATACTGTGAAAGTAACTAAAGTAAACTGAGGAGAGCTGTCTCCATGTCAGTGAACTGACGGATTCTTCTAACTGCATACGCGGCAGAGCTCAGCTTTTTGCCAGGGTAAATATGTGAGGAGCCCATTGCAGATTACTGTCCAAGGTAACGCCCAGAAAAAGTGCATTATCAACAAGGTCTAGCTTATCGCCATTTAACGTGATAATAGTTTCAGACTTTCTTACATTTGGAAGCGAGAATCTGACACATTTGGTTTTCTTCGCATTAAGAAGTAAATTATTTGCTGTGAACCACTGTGATACCTCTTTCAAAGTTTCATTGACTTGTCTGTAGTCAATTTGTTTTCTGTGACTGTTGTGTTTGTTTCTGTGTTTTAATAGTCAAGAAACTGCACATTACGCTCTTCCAAAGCTTACCGGTACTGCAAAGAGATGGTATGAAGGACAACCAACTATTTTACATTCATGGGAAATTTGGGAAGAGAAATTAAAATCTGCTTTTCCGTACAATGAAAATTACGGGCATTTAATAAATGAAATGATGAATATAACTGCTAAGTTTGGGAACAATTTGGAGGATTATTTTCATGAAAAATTAAATGCCCTTAATCGTTGTCTTATTTTAGATAGAAATGCCGTTGATTGCATTGTGTATGGAATAGAGGACAGATCAGTGAGATATGGATGTGAAGCAGTTGGGTTTGAAACTTCTGACAAGCTGTTAGGCTACCTTAAAACTGTAAAACATGGGCGAAACAACAATTTAAATAAACGTAATTTTATTAAAGAAAATACCGAGAATCGTCAATCTGATTTAGCTGGATATAAAACAAAATGTTATAACTGTGATGAAGTGGGCCATACTGTACAATTCTGTAAAAGGCCTTAAATAAAATGTCAGAAATGTTTTCGGTATGGGCATGATAATTCGAATTGTACATTAGACATCTTAAAGAAACTTTAATATACGAATACGTAGTACGTAAAGTAATACATCAATCCGCTTGCCCAGCGTGGCGATTATGGGTATTTACCTCCTAATGCGTCTATACGCATAGTTAATAGGAGAGGCCTACGTCCAGCAGTGCACTATCATAGGCTGATGATGATGATGATGATGATGATGATGATGATGATGATGAAAGTAAATACATATAAGTATTTGGAAGTTGTTAAAGTTATTAAATATGTATATATTAGGTTAATATACCTATAATGTGACGTCAGTTGTTTATATGAAAACTATAACAAATTGGACATCTGTAGTATATTATTATATATTCGAAATTTACATTGTATATTCAAAAAGTGAAAAATATGGGCATGCCTTGCTGTTGGATGCCTTCAGGTTCCGAAAAGTTCCTAAGTAAACATAAATTTTATAACGATATAATTTTTCTATCCATGTTCAGAAACGAATGAAATAATAATATGCAGTTTGTTCAATATAAGATAATATGTTAAAATATGTTTCAGTTTCATATGAATAAGTTAATAATACTACGTAAGTACCATCAGAGATGTTTACGTGTAGATTTCCTTGTATTTATTCAGGCACGACCATTAGAGATGTGTACGTGTAGATATCCTTGTATTTATTCAGGCACGGCCATCAGAGATGTGTACGTGTAGATATCCTTGTATTTATTCAGGCACGACCATCAGAGATGTGTACGTGTAGATATCCTTGTATTTATTCAGGCACGACCATTAGGGATGTGTACGTGTAGATATCCTTGTATTTATTCAGGCACGGCCATCAGAGATGTGTACGTGTAGATTTCCTTGTATTTATTCAGGCACGGCCATCAGAGATGTGTACGTGTAGATATCCTTGTATTTATTCAGGCACGACCATTAGAGATGTGTACGTGTAGATATCATTGTATTTATTCAGGCACGGCCATCAGAGATGTGTACGTGTAGATATCCTTGTATTTATTCAGGCACGACCATTAGAGATGTGTACGTGTAGATATCCTTGTATTTATTCAGGCACGGCCATCAGAGATGTGTACGTGTAGATATCCTTGTATTTATTCAGGCACGGCCATCAGAGATGTGTACGTGTAGATATCCTTGTATTTATTCAGGCACGGCCGTCAGAGATGTGTACGTGTAGATATCTTTGTATTTATTCAGGCACGGCCATCAGAGACGCGTACGTGTACATTACCAGACACGGCCATCAGAGATGTGTACGTGTAGATATTCTTGTGTTTATTCAGGCACGACCGTGAGAGATGCGTACGGGAATATTTTGTTTATTACTAGGCACGGCTATCAGGAATGTTGTGTACGTGTAGAAATCTATGTATTTATGCAGCTACGACCGTCAGAGACGCGTACGTGTATATATGTGTATATTCCTAGGCAGAGTTGTTGTGTACGAGTAGAAATTTATGTATTCATGTAGACACGACCGTCAGAGACGCGTAGGTACGTGTATATTTGTGTATATTACTTGGCACGGCTATCAGAATTGTTGTGTAAGTGTAGAAATTTATATATTCATGCAAGCACAACCGTCAGAGACGCGTACGTGTATATTTTTATATGTTACTAGGCACGGCTAATAGATATGTGTACGTGTAGAAGTTTATGTATTCTTTTATGTACGACCGTCAGAGACATGTGCGTGCATGTTTAAGTAAATTATAGAAAATAAAAATGTACTGACTACAGCTAAACTACCTTGATTTATGTCATTAGTATTTCACTACTTGCAGAAATACAAATTATGTTAGATATTATAGATTATAAGATAACCACAACTGTAAAATTTAAATTTTAAGCCTATCACGAGGACGCGATAATTTTATCAGGATGGGCGAACTGTAAGACTTCAGCCTAAAAGATTAATAACTAGTTGATAAAATTAGTTGGTTGAAATTCTTAATATATAGGTTTCATTAAATTTTGTAAGTAAAATAGCTATATCAATTCATATTTTGTTTTGTAGTTGTGACTAAACCATTAACACTGGATTATTTACAAGGTTAAAGCAACTTTAACACGCTTAGTCTAGGGATTCCATTTGAAAGCAAAATTGAAAATACCATGGTCTAGGGTAATGAAGACTGTTTAAAAAAAAAGAGGAATATTATAAATAACCTTTGACCAATTCATTTTAAATTAATGTATTGTTATTTATAATATTCCATATCATTTTAATATGTATAAAACTTAATTAATATTTTAAGTTTATAATTTATATTTTATTGTAGCGAGAAATGTAGGTAACTAACCTTTGTGCAGGTTACAGATTTTGCGCATTGGCGCCAATTTCAATGTTTAAAAAAAGTAGTAGATATAGATTGTCTTTTGTTTGTTCTGTTGTTGGTCCTGAATTGTGATTGAGAATATTGAGATGTATCGATACATAAGTTAAGATAATAAAATAATTATTGTCAAAGTTACTGGGCATTTCATTAGTCTATTTCACAAGTAAAACTCAACAAAAAACACAACTATAACGATTAATAACTAGAAACAACAAACAGAAACAAGAATTTCGAGAGAAAACTTTGAAAAGCGCGTGAGCATCTAAGCTTCAAAGAGGCAGAGCTGACAATGATTTGGAATTTTAGTTTTACAAGTTTAAGCAAAATGGCTGCCTATTAGTTTCTTAAACACTCGCCAGCGGGCACTGTCTGTAAAGGCTATTTGACTATTTTTGAAGAATCGGTCTAAATTATTCGTTCTAACAAAATAAGCACAATTTTATTAATATTTGTGTAAATTTCAATGTATTATGAGTAATAATCAATATCGAAGTTTAAAATTTCAGAACTGCGGCTAAAACGCTGCGGCCCTACCGCGAAAATCGAAATTCGTAAATTTCGAGGATTTTCCTCTGTCACTCAAACGAAGGCGTCATTAGAGTGAAAGAGACAAATCCTCGAAATTTACGAATTTCGTTTTTCGCGGTAGGGCCGCTGTTTCTGTAATGGCGCCGGTCAAGTGACGTCACCTACTAGTAAACAGAACAGAGTCACTATCGTTTGTGAACAGTACGTAATTATTATCGCCTTTCTTCAAATTTGTTGAATAAAATGGTGTATAGTGCCACAGTGTACAAATACTTCTATAAACAGTCCACAGAAACTGTTTGTTTCTATACCAACGGATCCCAAAATACGAAAACTGGCTTAAGTTAGCTCGAAGAGATCCAAATTCCATTTAATCACATACAAATGTCTTTATGTGTGAAGATCACTTTGATGTAAGTATCACTTCACGTTATACCTACCTAATAGGAGGTAAATATATCGGTATTTACAAAATATAACAACATCTTTAATTCCTAACCTCTTTAGACCCTACATTGCAAAACACCCTATTAGGATCTCAAATATTTTGTTTTCAGCATTCTATTGTTGAGGTTTTGCACATCTTGTTTGTAGTTTTCTGATTACTGTCCTGTCAAATATAATGTTGGTATTTCAACAATGCAGTTAAATTTCAGATGGATAAAGACACAACTAATTACATGAAGTACAAAATGGGCTTTATTCAGAAGATACTTCTGACAAATGAGGCTGTGCCAACTTAATATCACTGTCAAGAGGATTTCAAGAGACGGCTGAGTGATGCTGTTCCTTGCCGAGAAGTGTTTCTTAAAAGACAAAGAATTGACCATGTCACAAAGTGTCTGCAAACAACTATCAATACTAAAGATGACATGGTGCAAGAAATTATGGAGCCTGAAGGTATGATATTAATTATTTATAAAAAATATATATCAATATATTTTAGACATCCTCCATAGCCTACAAATAGCCTATTTTAGTTGGTAGTCATCCACCCAACAAAGTCGGAGTTCTCGGGTTTGAATCTCTTTAAGGGCATTTATTTGTGGAATGAGCATGAATATTTGTTCCTGAGTCATGATTGTTTTAGGTGTATTTAAGTATTTATTTATATAATATTTATTTTATATACCATCATCTAGCACCTACAACAAAAACCTTTTTTGAGTTTACTACAGTAGGACTAGGTTGATTTGTATAAGATTGTCTCATTTATATATTATTATTTATGTTGTTGATTTCAAATTTTTTAAAGTTACTGATTTTGAGTGTTTATATTTCAGAATTACCAAAAACTCAGGACAAAGTAACTATTACAGATACTATCATATCTACGGTGAAATCTATTCAAGTAAGAACAAAAGTTAATGTTAATCATAGGAGCAAGGCTGTCCAAACAATATGGCAACATACAACTATTGCCACAGCACCCTTCAAGACTGTTTCATACCAAGTGAAACCATCTCCTTCAGCCCCAGCCACAATCCAAGCAGCAAAAAGAAAAGTTCTGGAAGAAGAAAAATCGGACAGTGATATTTCCTTTTTAGAATGCACGAATGTGGTCGTTTATCACCTTTTGTACCTACTTCATCATCAAGAGGTACTGATTCCGACAGTAATGTCATAGAAAATAATGAGCATATTGAACGATTACAGTGCCGTGTAAATACTGTGCGTTTAATTGAAAGGAAGCCTATGTTGTATATTGGTATTTCCAAAGAATGTTACTTTATAATTCAGCTATTGCATAAATTAACGAATATAAAAATAGAACACATTTTACTATGCTTGAAAAAAATTAGAATGAACGCCACATTTTCTGAACTAGAGGATAATTTAGGAATATCCTTATCTTATGCTAGCAGATTATTTTTAGTAAACATTCCAATAATAAGTAGTTATTTAAAACCATTCATTATAAACTTTGATAAAAAATTAATAAAAAAGAACCTTCCTATTGCATTTAGGCATCGCTACCACAATGTCAGCTGTATTATACCTAGATTGCTTAGAAATTGACATACAAAAATCATGAAATGTGGCTGTGCACATGGAAAAGTACTTAGTTGCGGGTATTGAGTTATGCATAGTTCCAAAAAGGAGATTAAATTTGCTATCAATAAAAAAAAGAATCATGACTCTAGGTTGAACCACGATTTTTATATACATTTTTGAATTTGCGACTTCCGAAATGCACAAGTTGAGAAAATTGCATTTAAAGTTTATAATGCCAAAGAAATACGAAAGTGTTCATTATACCCAATTCATGATATAATGAGATTAAAACTGTTAGTTTCTTATCGTAGTTACATATTCTAAGGCATTTTGGAATAATTGAATAAAATAAATTCCATAATCAACAATAAATTTAATAATTACCGCACTTATTAACAATTGCAAAAAAGGTCATTTATAATATTAAAAAGCAACAAAATTATGTGTATATCGATGATTTATCACATAATTTAACTATATTCAGCATAGTGTGCCACAATGGTGTCACATCGAAATAACGTTAAAGCATTTTTTTTTATCAAAAAAGTTTAGTGACCCGGTCGAAACTTTTGTATGGAAACGTAACTAGGGTACCTTGTCACGGCATTTACTAAACTTTAGTAACTTAAATGTAATGGCACTATTTTAGTACCTTTAATGCAAAACATATTTGTATCAAAATGTTATTTGGTACAATTATTGCAGAAATCCATATATTTTTATTTATAAAAAGTTCTGTTTTAGTCGTGTAAAACATACAATTTTACATTTGACTAAACAGAGTACCTTGTCACGATAAGTCATTATCTTCAAGAAATAGAGTTAAACTAGGATAAAATACCCAATTATACAATATACATAACCTACCTACTACTTTATGATCTATTAAGTCTTTAATCAATATTATAATATTAATTAGTTTAGTGACCCAGTCGAAACTTTTGTATGGAAACGTAACTAGGGTACCTACCTTGTCACGGCATTTACTAAACTTTAGTAACTTCAATTTAAAGGCACTATTTTAGTACCTATAACGCAAAAAATATTTGTATCAAAATGTTATTTGGTACAATTATTGCAGAAATCAATATATTTTTATTTATAAAAATGTCCGTGATTTTAGACTACCCTATAACATATATCAAAATGAATCAAATCGGAGTCGGACAGTTGGGTACCCTTCCTTGTTAGAAAGAGGCATTTGACTACCCGCGACGGAAATATTGACAAAATTATTCAAATTTTAAACGCTTTAAGACATGGCGTGACAAGGTACCCTGAGTACTAAATTTTATGGTCGGAGAAATATACTAAAAAAACATAATTTTACTGATATTCTTGTACACACGTGTTCCTTAGGATGTAAATAACCCAATTATAGCACAAACCCATTTTGGCTCTTTTTCACCCGCTTCGACAAAAACTCATGTAACTCTGTAACTAAATGCCGTGACTAGGTACCTTTCCATGTGCGCAGCCACAAATGTTAATGTTGTTCATCAGGCACTGTCATGGTCAGAGTATAAAAAGGGAAATACTGTAAAGTATTTAATATATTTTAATATTGTACACCTAATGGTTTGATTAATTTTGCTTCTCAAGGATTTGGGGACAGAACAAGTGATGTTGTCATAGTAGAGAACTGTAACTTCCTTGATGGATTACAAGAAGGAAGTTCTATCTTAGCAGTCAGAGGCTTCAAACACCTTGAACATGCATTTCAGGCATAAAACTCTTAAGGCCACCAAGTGTAAAAGCTGGTGAAAAGTTATCTAAACCTGAAGTTCGACAAACCAAGATAATTGCTATTTGCTAGTTAACGAATTTTGATTAAACGCGTGATTAGGCGTATAAGAGAATTTAGTATGCTAAAACAACATGCAGTGATAAATACTAACTTACGTCATGTTCTTGATCATATCATTACCATTGCATGTGGTCTTATAAACTTGCAGAATTCTCTTATTAAATAATGTAACATGGTATTATGATTATTTGATCATTATTGTTTGATCTAACATGTATCTTTTGTGTAAAATAAACATTATTATTATTGTATCTCCTTCGGAATCACGGGCTTACAAATCCCGGTTTTTTGATAGGCTTGCGCGGGGATACAGATCCAACACGTAGAGGCCCTTTGGAGAAATTTGCTGTGTTGTACACCTGCTGCAACCCATTCACGGGCACATCAATAGATATCCGTAAACCGGTCCCAACAGGCGTATAGAGACTATTGAGAAGTAATGGAAAAGTCTAATGGGCTATGGTGATGGAGGATGGATGGATCAGAAATGGAGCTATAGAAAAGAGGTCCGGACACCTGCCATAACAACGATTTCTCTTTGCTATCGAGGCAGGCGGTGACTCGCCGCCGACTAGATGGGCCCCCGTAAATGCCGTCACAAGAGACAGCATTACATTATTATTATTATTATCTCTCTTTGATCACGGGCCTATAAATCCCGGTCTTTTGATAGGCTTGCGCGGGGATACAGATCCAACACGTAGAGGCCCTTTGGAGAAATTTGCTGTGTTTTACACCTGCTGCAACCCATTCACGGGCACAAAAATAGATATCCGTGAACCGGTCCCAGCAGGCATATAGAGGCTATTGGAGATTATATGGAAAAGACTAGTGGGTTATGGTGATCAAGGTTGGATGGATAAGAGATTATTATTATTATTATTGTCATTAAAAATATATAGTATGCATGTTCAGTAGGTAATTAATGTCTCAATCTAATGTATAATATTAATATCATGTTGTCAGAAAGTATTCATTATCTGTAGGGGTTGTGAAACTGTTTACTTGTTGCTTACATGCAAAAGAGGAAATATAAAATAAAAATAATAAGAAGCCTGAAATTGTTTTTTATTTCATTATATTATCACACATTGGTGCTGCTACACAAAATGGGATAAATATTATGTTTTTTCCAAGAAACAGTTAACTTTTGTAGTAACTTAATAACATGTTGGAGAAGAACCGCTATGGACAGGAAAGAGTGGAAATCTTTAGAGGAGGCCTATGCCGGAGGGCAAGACGACTATGCCGATGTCTAAAATATATATATTTATGTTATCAATTATTATTGTAGTCGTTAAGTAAAGGCTATAAAATAAAATAAAAAATAACATATTCACTGTCATAATTCACTAACACAATGTCTACTTTCTTTGTTTTTTCAAATTGGCTATCAGCAACACAAAAATAGCATTTTTTGACACCAGTTGCATACATTTGCAGCTGTACCTGTGCCTTCCATTTTTCAAATAATTATCTTTGGATTTTGCTTTAGTAGGGCATTTAATTTGTATGATAGCATCTTTTGTTACACCGTCAGGAGACGCCACACACTCACTTCATGTGCCTTTGATGCATGCATCTCATACCACAAGCTGCTTCTGTTTTGCTTCCTTGTGGCTTCTTCTATGGTATTTATTGCTGCTGCAGTGAATTTTTTTTCATCAAGCCTACAATTCTGTCAACATCTACTTTAATATCTTCAGATTGATCTATCATAAAGCAGTGCAATGAGTACTGCATAATTCCAGAATGCTTATAATCAACTTGATACTTTAGCAATATACAGTTCTCAATCTTCCTCCTTTTAGCTTCAGAAATAAATTCATTGTATAATGCTGGATCACTTGGGTCTATGAGGTATTTCCTTTTGACTCATTTGCTGCACTTTGATATACTTTAGAGTAGTCCCTACTTTCGACAAAGTCGATTTTTTCCAATAGCACTCTACAGAAGTACATGAAGGCTCCTCAGACTGACGGTGGACCCACATTAAAAAAACAACTGCATGCTTACATCCTCCAGCTGAGGCAGCACAATCATGACACTGACAACTAATAATTTCGCAGTCACGTTCGTTTACAATCAAAGTCACATTGTATGCTTTGGCTCGTACTTTGTGCTCAGGGTACATCTTACATTTGACTGTGCACATTCCATTTTCCCGGTGTAGTTGGACATAACCAATCGCATCGTCACCATAATGATTCTCTTGCTGACCTGTGATACAAAGGCAAAAATTAGGACAAAAAGAAATTACATTAACATAACCTAAAATTAGCTCATACAAAACCTCCGAACTTGTCCTTATTATATTTATACATTTATATACAAATAAATAATTAGTATAGGGTACTTACAGTTTTTACATTTTTAAGTTCCGCAGCATAGTAATCAACGTTATCTTTATGCAATCATAAATGCATCTATCTTAGGTAGGTTGCTGCTGTCCGCTCGCACAAAATTTGCCTCCATTTTCAGATACCACACGAATATTTACACCGGAAGATAATTATAATATTTATTAGAAAAGTCTTTAGAATTAGCACAAAGATCGAATTAAACAACAATAATATCTCGAAACACGAACTACACTCTGATAAGGAAGCAATATGGAAGCAATGCATAAGCAATGTTTACTTGCAACTGACGTCACAGGAACGCTGACCAATCATAGGGCGTTGGCTGTCACAGATAATTTTTCAAAAAATATTTAATTTATTTTGGTGAAATAAATTATGCTACAAATAGGCATATTTTTTTCTAAAACTAAGTGAAATGTAGAATAAATTATGCTATTTTCTAATAGGATGACCACATTTTGGGGTATATTTTTAATGTTGTCGAATACCCTACTTTTATCCCGGATGTATAAGGCCGGCCTAAGGCTTCATCACAGTAGGTCGTCAGGCAAAAAAAAAACGCGTCGTGTGAAACCGCTCAAATATTTTTTCTATTCAATGACAAAATTGATGCCGTCTTGAATTTTCCACGGGATGGTTTCGTTGATATTTTTTTTATTGGCGATAATGACAAAATAGAAAGTGATAATCTTAAGCATTTTCAATATTCGCAATTGCAAATTTAGCTTGTACTCACGTATTTTTTCTTCTCTTCAAAAACTTATTCAAGTTCTTCCCTCTTTACCAACTTATTTATTATTCTTCTTGTAGAACGAGGGGCCGCACATAGTGTGCCACTAAGAGGGATAGACATAGTCACTTACTACTAAGAAGATACTTGCGTGTGTGGCACTTAGTGACGTATTCAACCATGAATGTAGGATTAATATGGATTTGACAACGTAATAATAATAGCAAGAACGAAAGGGATGGTCTTATTAAACTTTTAACTAGTGGAAGTGAAAAGGAACGATAATCGTCCGTCCTTATCACTGTGCCACTATTTTTTGTGTGGCACTTAGCATCTACGTGTCAGACAAATGCGTTGAATACGTCAATTACGTCTGGTGGGAGTGAAATTAAATGTTTTCAATGTGAAAGTGGACACAAACAACTTACCCCAAGGCTTATTTTGAACAATTTCATCTGTGTTTATCTTCTAGATATGGTGCGATGCGAAGTACTAGGCTGTAAAAGTAGAAACGAGCGAAAAATTGCTGACATAACCTTTCGCAGGTAAATATAGTGTTTTTCAGTCTAATTCTAAATGAAACTGTTAGCAAACCATTTTAAAATGTAAACTGATAAAAATACTAGTCATTAGAAAGCATTTTGGCCATAATTAACTCGGAAAAGGGAAATAATTCAGTGACTTTGTTATTGTTCGAGGGATGCCAGGGAAAGGAGGGTATAATTACCCAAAATTTTGGGGTAATTTAGTATGATAGTTGCCCACGTTCGTAAAATTATTATAATGTATAAATGGTGGTTTGGCCCGATGGTGCACTTGCAAATGTTTTCTTTCCATAGAATTCTAATTATTTATGAGTAAATTAAATGTTATTTGTATATACGTTGTCGTTTTATTTTACCTTATCCTATTTAAATTATCCGAATAAGTTTGCCCAAACTAGTTTGGGTAATCGAGGGTTTATGTACTATGTTGTTTGTGGTAAGTAGGTACATGTAATTTTTCATTCTTCTAATGAAATCGATGATGATATATATATATATTTTAATTTAATGTCGATAAGTTACTAAATATATTATTATTGACGAGTTGAAATTGAGAGTCGGGGATGGTAGAAGATAGTGTATACCTAAAAGTAAAAAAAAAATATTATTTTTAAGTAAATAATGCATCTTTACTAGTCAAAATGAGCTGTCCGCAAACCGTTTACACCATTCGTCAGTAGAATCCAAAAAAATGTAAACAATCCTAATAACTTGCATTATTCCATAATAAAACACTTTTAAAACACAATCGTAGTTTTATTCCGAACTTGAAAGAGTTCACATACATTTTTAGTAAAAAATATTGATATTTATAGTGGTAACCTAAAATTATATCTGCGAACGTATTTCACGATATGTTTCAAACACGTCAGATGCTATGGAATGTCAGCCATATTTGCTTACATTCTTTTTTTGGATTCTACTGTCGGTTGGTATACGTTAAAATGCAATCTAATTGATATTCGGCTAAGATGTATATTTTGCTTGAAAAATGCCACGTATCTATGACAGTTTAAAATACTATTTCGTAAATTAAATAAAATAAGGTACACTAAGAAACTAAAACTCCACTTAAATAAACATATTTGATATTACATTTTAATATTGTTTCATATAATAGGGTAAATGATGGGGTAATTTTTCTCGCATGGCAACAACGCTCACTATATATCATGAATGTAGGATTAATATGGATTTGACAACGTTATAATAATAGCAAGAACGAAAGGGATGGTCTTATGAAACTTTTTACTAGTGGAAGTGAAAAGGAACGATAATCGTCCGTCCTTATCACTGTGCCACTATTTTTTGTGTGTGTGTGCATTAGATGCTAAATGTAAGTGCCAGACAAATGCGTTGAATACGTCACTAAGTGCCTTGTGTGGCACTTTCTTCTTAGTAGTAAGTGACTATGTCTATCCCTCTTAGTGGCACACTATGTGCGGCCCCTCGCTATATATCCATCCCTCTTAGTGGTACACTTGGCGCGGCCCCTCGTATTCAACGCATTTGTCTGGCACTTACATTTAGCATCTAATGCACACACGCACAAAAAATAGTGGCACAGTGATAAGGACGGACGATTATCGTTCCTTTTCACTTCCACTAGTAAAAAGTTTCATAAGACCATCCCTTTCGTTCTTGCTATTATTATAACGTTGTCAAATCCATATTATTCCTACATTCATGTTGTAGAAAGATTATTAGGTAGGATTGTTTGTTGTAATTATGAAGAATTAGGTATAATTGTAATTATGAAGAAAAAATAAGTAATAAGACATAAAATATGAATTTATTTAATAATTTGTCGTCTTGGTAGGTTTTTAGTGTAATTTCATTTTGGTAAAGTAAAATATTCCAAAAAAATTAGTACGCTGTCATGAAATTGAACACAATTTTTTGAATTTGCTGCCTTTTTCTACTGAGACAGATTGCTGGACACAGTATAATCAGTCAACAATTTAAAATTTTCTCTTTTACCAATTCGATTATAAAAACAGGATAAACTAAGCACCCGAACTATAAAAAAAAAACAATTTTACAATCTGGCAGCCCTGCGATAGAAATGCTTTGATGTTTTCAAAGGTAAATAATCTGGCAGCACTGGCAGTGACAGATACGACCATCGTATACAAATAACGTCGCTTATCAATCGTCAAAATACGGTAGAATATGACAACAACCATAGTATGGAAATCAAAATGTACGATAAAATGCCGTTTGTCAAGTTAACAGCACGACCATCATAAGCCCCCTGGCTTTATTAATTGTCCGTAAAAATTGTGTCAGGCCTTTCGACTAGTAAGAACTCTTGGAAAAAGATGTAAAATACCTTTTCTCAAACTTGCTACGGAATGTTGATGTTACTTACGTTAAATTAAACCATCAGTGTCATGTGCTAAGATGATATGTAAAGAGATTTCATTTGTATTTATTTCACACCTAGGACTGCAAACAAACTGTCTTTTGTTTTGAAACGTCAAATTGTGACACTAGGTTTTGACATTCAGTCACAGAAAAATAATAACCTCAGAATTAATGTTTATACCAACAGGTAAAAGGAGACCTTATTTATTTCATGGCAAGTTTGAGAAAAGCACTATACAAATCTCGGCGAGAAACAGGGTTACAGGCCGCGTATCACTATCTGGCCTCAGTTCCTTCGGCCAGATATATCTACTTGGCCTGTAACCCTTCGTTTCCCGTCCTCTATAGTAATGTACTATTTCAGTACAGAGATAGTGCTTTATTTACGCGCTAGTGCGATAAATTGTAAATTTTTTGTCAGGTCTTAACTTCGGAGGGCCATCCGAAATAAAAAACACTTCCTTCGGTCATGTTTTAATTATTTTTCGCCACTTGCATTGAACTTAAATTTTTTCCCACTTGTAGCGTGATGTACTATTCGAACACTGGTAGTCATCGATTTTTAACAAATCGAGGCTTAATCGGAGGTAAATTTTTAAGGTATGGTATAGGTATACCTTCACGATTAAGTCCCGTTTTTTTAATGGTATGTGGTAGGTATAACATAAGTTTTTTACTAATAGTGTGATAGTAAATCATGATTGAGTTATTCTCCGAGACAGACACTTATATTAAGTCACAAACACGTTCGTAGTGACGTGAAAAATATAAATGTAATGTCTTCTCTCCGTTCAGAAAATCTTTTATAGCTCTTAAAGCTTCACCCACGCTCAAGACATTTTTCAATTTCGCGTGCGTCAAAAATGCTGACATGATGAATATCAGGTATTTCGCAAAGTTAGGTATCATCACAAAAATAATCTATGGAAATGGTCACCTGACTATTACGGTCAATCTGATATTCCTATCATATACTGGATTACATATAATTAAACGTTTACTCACGTGTAGATATAACCTGGCAAACCTCTAAGTATTGTTTGTTCCTTTCGATCTGATAGACATATTGATAAGACCGAAAGGGACAAACAATACTTAGCGACATGCTAAGTTAGGATACGTTTATGAATAAGGGTTTAGGTTTAGCTTTAAGGGTTAGTCAATACGCGTGACATGGTTTGGACAGCCTAGGTCCAAATTTTCACGCACTGCGTCCGGGGTACTGCATGGCGCGTAGTGACTAAATATACACGAGTTTAACTGTTTTATTATACATATTTATAGTTATTATATTCCTTGCTAGTTTAAATTAATAAACTTGGTAAATTGGGTGTAACTCTTAATCATTTTGAACCACGACTCCAAAATTACTCAGGTTTTTGACTTTTCGTTGTGCGATTGGCATCTTGTCTAGGCCCCTAGAAGGCATGTTTGGTCTAATTCCTTTATTACGTATTCTGGTGGCGTGCCGTCACATTGTTAAGGCTGTTGTTGTCATGTTTGTGCGCACCTTGTTATTCACGATGGCCGCCATATCACGCGATGCCGTGAAATAGCCGAATCATATTATTTATTGAATTGCTGCCTTTGAACGACCCTGAAAATGATGCAGTGTTACTTTGCTATTTGTGTGGGTGTAACCCTTAACTTTATAACCTGGTGACTTATAGAGTAGTATTTTTAGCTATATGAATGATATAAACCAACACAACCGTAATATATTGTTTATTAATTTATTCCAAATAATATTTATTAACCCTAAAACGATTTATAGAGCACAGAATAATTATATTTAGTTATATTTTCTCTAATTTTTGTAAAATATTTAACCTAGTAGTTTCGGAGATAAGGAACGGGACAGGGGATCATTTTCTGCCTATTATTTTTATAACTTCATAATTATAAACATTAAAATATATTTAAAATCCTTACATTAAGCCCTTCCATTTGATATTATCGCACATGATACAGTTAGCAAAACTTTTTATTTTTATTTCCTCTTCTACCCCTCAAAAGTAGGTCTCATACTTAAAATATATCTATACACGTTCCTACCTATAAACTTACATAATTATGGGTGCCAAATTTCAACTTCATCGGTCCAATCGCTTTGGAGCAAATCGGCTGTAACAGACAGATAGACATGCGAGTGATCTTAATAAGGGTTTCGTTTTTTGTTTTTGAGGTACGGAACCCTAAAAATACCTACATGCAGTCGAGACTTAAGTTAGTAAGTCATTGTGCAATTGTTGTTGTTTAAAAAATAAAAAAGTATCAATACATTGGAACACAAATCAGATATAAGTGTAGGTTCAGTGTAACTTCAGATTTTAAGTTCATAAGTTTATTTTTTCTCCTGAAGGCAGTTCAAGTTAACTACTACTTTATTTTTCCTGTTTCGCAAGTACAATAGGCTACTTGCTGGTCGGAGTCGTTCCGAACGAAGTTGTCGCAACTTTGTCTTTATCTCCGTAACCTCCGCTGCATAAAACTTTTAATTGGCTGTGCTGAATCCCAGGGCATTTCAAGCTTAGAAAACACGAGTACCTATACTACAGATTTACATATAAACAAGTATTTACAGACTTTTAGAAGTTAAATTTTTAACAAACGGCTCAAGAGCGTGGAACTTAAAACTCGTACTAATTAAATGTTCTAAGTTGTTAACAAGTTTTCTATAACTAATATGTTTTTAGAACGTGAGAACTTTTAACGAATGAAATTAGAATTAAAATACAAAGTAAATATATTTTTATCACATTTACTATGTTTTGCTTTAAAATATAGATTGTTTAATAGCAAAGCATAGTCAATTGAATATTTCTGGGTTCATTGCGATTTCTGTAATGTAAAAGTGTTTTTGCGTAAACAATTATTAAAAAATTATCTAAGTTTCTTGATTCAAAAACATGATACATTTGGGTCAAACTTAAAATCATGTTACGAGTCTTTCCGGTGGACAATTTAAAAGTTAAGGGCTATGAGAGTTAATTTTCTTATTAAACCCTTATTGTCATTTAAAAACACTCCTTTCCTATTGAATTGTATGATAAAAATCACGACTACACTCCTACTAGTTGCTTACTATTGGCCACAGGAAAGAGGGGCTCTACAGTTCAGCTGAACACGCACTTTTTCCTGTGGTCGATAGTTAACAGCCTGTGGACAGGTAGTAATGATTTTTATCATACAAAGCAATGGAAAAGGAGGACGTTTTAATGAAGATTAGGCTTTCATAAAAAAATCAAGCTTTATAGGCCTTAACTTTTAGATTGTCCACCGGAAAGACTCCGAACATGGGTTTGCGTTTGACCCATTTGGGGTTTGATTTACCTATTAAGGATAAAAATATGTATTCAATGTACACGTTTTATACAGCATAATGTACGCAAACGGCTATTAGCTGATTGTATTCCGATTATCGAAAAGCGAATATGCTGAATAAAACCATTTGATGATTGGACGTCGAGATCGCAAATACCGACAAATCATGCTTAATTGGAATAAACTAAGGGCCTATTTCTAATATTACTAGTACTCTGATTTGTTGTTATTCATGTTATTAGGTTAAAACATTTGGTAGTATATTTGAGCACTGTGTCTGTAACCATCAATGGAATTATGTCATTGACTAATAAACTAGTGAATCACGCAGGTTTATTGTTGACAACATCATCACATCACATCATCAGCCTATGATAGTCCACTGCTGGACGTAGGTCTCTCCTATTAACTATGCGTATGAGGAGGTAAATGCCCATAATCGCGACGCTGGGCAATCGGATTGGCGAACGCAACATGTTCAAGTAATATTTTCATCACACTTGCTTTCTAAGCGCACTATACATATTGCTTGCATGCGTCGCGGGAGTAATAGAAAAGTGAAATACCCTAGGGAGTAATAGAAATGTCAGTACGTCATTTAATAATATTTTGTCTTAAAACTTATTTTTTTGTGGGCAAGTGTGATGAAAAACGTTGCATGCATCACGGTCGGTAAGCGGAATACTAACTCGAGTCATTAAAAGCTCTCCGCCTACAGCGTCGAGCTTCTAACACTCTCGTGAGTAATTCCGTACTTAACTCCCTTGATGCATAATGTACTATTAAATGATCAGGTAGGTAATGTTTACTTTTTAGACATAACGACGCTGATAATAATTTCTTACAAACCCTTTGGCGCTTGGAAATTATGAGTATTTATATTATTAAATGAAATGGTGCCTATTATAATTCTACGTATAGGGACTATCTTCCCATCATTATGAGACTTAAGTTAATCACTGGTCAGTATGTAATAAAAAAGTATATTAAACTTTGAATTGCGCAGAGTGTTGCAAACGATGCAGTAAAAACTTAGTTCCAAAGTAAAGCGTTCAGTCGAAGCAGGAACGCGAAAGTTAGTTTTCTACTATTTTTAACACAGCTTAGAGGAGAAAGTTGGATACTTTCAAGGATTACCTGTACTTAGTGACATTCTTTTTAAATCACGCCATAATATTTTATACGTTAACTATTATTTTTAAAATTGTGAGTGAGGATCAGTGCGACAATATGTCGCCGCGAGATAGACTATACACATGCCATATGCTATAGCCATGTGTTTGTTGTTAATATTATTTCAGTTTATTTGTTACATACCCAAGATAGCACCGCCCACACCTTCTCTGCTTTGCCTTAAGGTTGACTGGTAGAGAATGCCCTTGGCATTAAGTTTGCCTTTTGTACTTTAAGATTTTCTTTTGTGCAATAAAGTTTAAATAAATAAATAAATACACCCCTATTCATCATCATCATCAGCCTATGATAGTCCACTGCAGGACGTAGGCCTCTCGTATTAATTCTGCGTATAGACGCATTAGGAGGTAAATGCCCATAATCGCCACGCTGGGCAAGCGGATTGGCGATCGCAGTAATGTGTCGCACTATGATGACGCTGCTGCCCATCATCAATCTTTTATCAAATAGTGGTCAGTGACACTTCAATCCCTTAGTCGACTTTTACGACACCCGCAGGAGGAGTTGGGGTGGTGACAAATGTATTCTTACTGCCGTCACCACACGGCATAACACCCCTATTATTCAATATTATTCATATAGTTGGTAAAAGATGGAAAATCTATCTCGCGGCAACATATTGACATACCAATCATGTGCTAAGCGTAAATAGCTACCTAACAAACATGTGAAACTACTTAACAAAATCGTTTATCGATAGCGCGTTATATTAACATTTCAGCAACGAAAGACCGCGGTCACAGGACGAATGGTTCGTATCGAAGTGCTTTCGGCGTTTTGGCCACTTAGGATTAAGGAAATTGGGGACTTCGGCCGTCGAGACTAAACCCAGGGGAAAGCCTAATTGATTGAATACGTACATCTTATCCGGTTCGCTGGGCTAGAAATGTATCAAATTATTATTAGTGAAGATATCCATCGGCTTAGAGGATTGATTTAATCAGTGGTGAAGCCGATTGATATTAAGTAAATGCCTGTTTTGTGAATCGGGTTTGTATATTGAGTTAATACGGTTGAAAATGATTGCTGCTACTTCTGCAACAAGGTTCTGACATTAAACTTTACAAATTGATCTCAAAGTCAAATTAAATAGTAAGCTTAAGGTGCTCCGGTGTTTATAGTTTGTCGTCGTTGCCGTCAAGAGCAAACAAGTAAATATACAAGTGCAAAAGTGACGCGTAGGACGATAAACGGTAAAACGGTAACATCATGAGCCATAAGATCTCATTTTAAGACTACGAACAAATAAAACATGGAAGCCGCACGCCATACTAAATTGCCTTTCAAAAACGGTCCTGAATTTTAGTTGACAAGTGTCACCCCCTCTTCAATGCATCACGGCAATGAATTTCAAAATCAACCTATAAAAACTTAAACCGCCATTTAAAAATAGTTGTGATTCGTCCATCAAAGTTTTGATTGACTATATTCTATAATCATTTGTCAAAGATGTTGCGCCGAAATATGCGCAGTGTTAAGAAAAGCGGTATGTCCTGCCCATATTGGCGCAATTGAACAATAGGGATGATGACTGGCAAGTCAAATCAGCATCTTTTTTCGAACTGTCAAAACGATCACCACTATGGATATTATATGAAATTTTATATGAAATACTCAAAAGTGACGTCACGTTTGAGTACTGCCAAATGACCTACTCTTTTAAGTTCTTTTCAATTTATTAAATAGAAGTTCTGTACAAAAATTACTGCAATCTACATCTTAGTAATAATTTCTTCGTGTATTATGTCGTGCGTAATGTTAAATAATTTATTTTAACTACAGTCATCATCCCTATTGTATTGGGGGCATTTTTGAGCTGGCGTTAGACGTCCATGTTAATATGGTCGCAGTTTTAAGATCACTTTCGATAGTTATTTTTCTATCTTCATTCCTTGTCTCCTCTTATGAAAGTCGTAATACCTACGTATTTTTAGTAAATGTGAAATGATTAAAAATATCCTCTTATGGGCTTCTGAAACCAGGTACTTACATAGATAGGGGTTCTCTGTAAATAATAGCTTCTATTATTATAAGTACCTACACAATTCAATAGCAAGATATCGGTTGAGCGTTTTTCCCCAAAAGGAATTGTCCACGAGCGGTGACCGATTCCATTCACGGTCCCATTCATCATTCAGGACTATTTTCTAGTTCATTTCCCAGTAGAGGTGCTTCCCGTTTTTTGTCCGTTCATTCGCACTATTCCGGTTAAGAAATGAAGAAAATATTTTTTGTAATTTTTAGACACGTCTGCGTTTAACCCTTTTTCATTAGTTTGCGAAATTTGACGAAGTGTGGAATAATATCGATTAGTTAACTTAGGGCATGAAATGTTATCTGTGCTATAACAAGACATGACTGTATACATACCAAAAGATTCCCAAAGATTTTAATGCTGAATTCCTGACCACATTTAGAGACGTTAATGTTGTACAAAATTTCCTGGATTCGGATTGGTTTCAGAGATAATCAACCTTTTTTCGAAATAAGTTTTAACAAATTGTTGTTTTGATAAAAAGTACTAAAAGTCTAAAGAAAAGAGAAAAAAAAATGTTTTTTAGTGATATTTGACATTAGGTCTCATAATAATTTGTGTTTATTTTGATGTCTACTTGTCTAGAATGCATAGTTACAATTTTTGGAATGCTCGCGAGCACTTTGTATAAGATCGTTAGGTGCAATTAGAAAGTCGAGTTTAATTTGTAATGACAATTTCTCGTATACGTGGTTACTTTGACATAAATAGTTAGTTCCTGAGTGGCCTAAGTTTTCAATTAATTCACTGTATGGTGTACTCGTATAAGTAAAACAAAAAATTATATTTTAAAGAAAGAGTCGATCACTTGAACAAATAGATCCTTAGATTATCTGGAATTAGGTAAATTATAGTACCTTTTTTATGTCAGCAATTAAGTAATGTGGCCCGTAAAAGAGGCTATAAAGTTTATGCTCCTCCTTAATGTCTAGAACCACACCTCAATCACCTTGTTAATTTGGATTAGTAATAAAATATATTTAATTAGGTCTAGAGGTTATTGAAATAAAAATCTGTCACCAATAGGCATATAAAATATCTTTTTAGTACAGTTGGTGTCCTTTTTAGGCTCCAGTGCTAGAAGTGGGTCATTTTACGTCAGGTCCAAAACTTCGGAGGGCCATCTGTCTGTACTAAAAAACGTCGTACGAGACACGTGCAAAAACGAAATTCGAAACTCGTGGCGACTTAAAACACACCCTATCGGTCGTGTTTTAAAACATCGCCTCTTTCAAAAACTCGTTTCGAATTTCATGTTTTTCGCACTTGTGTCGTAATGTACTATTGTGAGTCGATTTTTCTCTACGTGTCTGTAGGCTAATGATTATCTCGCTTTATCGTTAGTCATATCATGCGTTACTTTCACGCTTAGTTAGTTGTTACAAAGTGATAGGAACGATGATGATGATTTGGATTACTCTCTACTCTATAATGATAAAATTCGTGTGTGTATATAAATATGCGTATAATAATAAAAACATCATTTATATTGCATCAAAATCCAAATGCGAGATAAATACATAGGTAGCTACAATTTGTAGATTTTGTTTATTTATCTTAAGCTGAATATAATCCTTTCTAGCTACTTTTGGACATGTATTAAAATCACACAGACAATGATGTCTGTGTGACCCCGGTTTAATGTCGTATCTATTTACAATGATTCTTAACGTTTTATACAAATGTATAAAACGGATTTATAAATAGCAAAAAAAAATATGTTGCAGAATGTTTACAAGCCGACCTTAATTCTGTAAGAACTCTCAAAGGAAGTTTGACGCTCGCTCTTTTGTCTAAAGTAAAGCTTGGAATAAAATTCATACTGTTTCCTGAGATGGCATTTTAAGATTGTTTCCGTTATTAATTAATCGTATCCGCTCCGAATTAATTAAGCTTTTTCTTGCTAAAATACGAGTCCTTTTGCTTTCAATCCCTGTTTTTCAGTCCTAATAAAAGTTCAAATATTTTCGTCAGCAAAAACAGAGATGAGTAAGTAACGAAGCATTTTCATCTCAGATTAGGGCCTCCGCAAAGCTGCAAAGGTTATGTTAATTTTATGAAGCCCGTGTCTTAATTTATTATCTTGTTACTGATACAAGCGGCAGTGACCTATTTTTGTAAATGTTGTCTTCATTTGATAAATTTTAAAGCACATTCTTGGGAATTAGGCACGACTTACATTGGACCAGTAGCCATATTAGTGCGACCGCGATAGAATGCTTTACGAATCGAGTAAAACCTAAAGGTCAAACCAAAAGAGCATTCGCTGTTCTATCCCCCGTTCTACGAAATTCGATCGTTACACAAAACGTGATTCGTTGATTTCGTAGAGTGGGGGATAGAATAGCGAATGCTCGTTGGGTCTGAATGCACCTTAACGTGTTCGTTATTTAGAAACTCGTGGTATGGGTACAGGGCTGAGCTGTCCGACACTTCTTTTTGAAATGAATGGAGGAAGATTTACACGAGCCAAAGTGTCGATTGCTTTGGTCAGGCGTGGAACGTATTGGTGCGAGTCAGTGGTATTGCAAGTGATTGAAACACAAGTGATTGCTCTAATTTCCAAATTCTTATTCTCTTTTGGGTTATTTATTTTCGTTCTAGATGTAATATGTTATGTTTAGCCACTTGTAAAAATGAGCATTTAGTAGGCATGGCAGGCAAATAAATGGCAGTACGTGCGGTCGCTAAATCGCCTTGTCAGACTCGAGCTTAGCTCGCTGGCCCTCGGTTTGAATACCAATAACCAATATCTTATTAGCCGACTGTGCTATACTTTCCTCACGAGGTCTATCTGATATTGGGTGTAATTTCACGTCTTCCTAAATTGTGTCGTGATTCGATTCCGTGCCTGATTCGATTCCATGCCTTATTCCTACCTACGGGACACAGGAAACGTAGTTGAAGACTTTTTTGGACATTGCAATTGCTGAGGACAACTAACAATCCAACGTAAAATCCAAATTAAAAGTATGAAGTGGTTGATTACTTACGATATTTACATCTATGAAGTAAAATTATTCAGTAGGATATATTTGTATAATACTGAATAAGCACATAAACAGTTTTTATTTATTTATTTATATAATTTGTCTAAGCTTGCAATTTGAAGTTTATTAAAATTTTCTCTTTTTGGCAAATATCATAAAGATAGACACCTGAATAGCTAGTTTTCTGCACATGTCACATGTAGTTACAATTTTCTGTTTTAGTACTGCGCCGGGATACCTACGAGTACTTTATGATAGTCAACTATTTCGAGTTATTTTTTTGTTTCTTAGGCACAGTTCATAAACTTTAAGATACCTTTAAAAGCTTTAAGTTTGTTCATGACTATATTAACCGCATCTCAAGCTATTTCTGATATAAATAATATATTCTATATTCTGTAATTTCCATTCAGTACAAGCTTAGTGTTTCCTGTGTTTAAATTATTTTTAAGTCTTATGAAACATGATAGGTTTAAAACTTGGAAATTTCTCAACATATTTTGCTCCAATACAGGGATCACTGTGTTTTAATTATATTTTTAATATCCGCGAATCTCATGGAAATTGTGTATTTTGTGGCATATTTCTGCTATAACATAAGTCTTTAAATTTTAATTAAGTATGGCCTGATATTGCTGGATCTTTGTGTACATATTGTAATTGTTAATCATCATAATGTTTTCAGTCTATGAATTTTACAGCCCACTCGGGCATTTGAGAAACAAAATCGTTGTAGGCTTTCTTGTATAGAATGGATATGGATATAGTTGGATGTAGAAAAGTAACTGTGTAATTGTCAAAAAGTTTGATTTTGATAAAAAATTGTGTAGGCTGGTAGAGGCAATGATGCTGAGCAAAATACTTAGCTTAATGTTGGCCTGAGCTGTCGGTAGTAAGCGACGATATACATAATAGGTAGATACATACAAATACAAAGAAAAAAAAAACATAAGACAAATACAAATATTTCCATGAAAAACACAAAAATAAATGTTCTCGTTGGGACTCCGAACCCGGAACCTCCAGCTTCGTAGGCAGTGTCACTATCGACTGAGCTATGAAGGCCGTCGTATTCAATAGCATTTTATTGTGTTCAGAATTAAGTAACTCAGTCGTCAAACCGACAATACGAGTGTCGGCATCACAAGGCAATTTTGTTTTTTTTTTTAATAGGCTATTTGGTGTCCCACTGCTGGGCAAAAGCCTCCCCTCTCTTCCTTCAATCGTCTGTCTATGGCCAGTTCCTTCCACTTCACGTCGTATGCGTCCATGGCGTCCCGCTATCTCCTCTTAGGTCTGCCTCTGCTCCGTTGGCCATCTTGTGGCTCCCAGTCAATATCCCACAAGGCAATTATCTTTTTTTAAACTTCTCGGGTCGAAAATGCGCAGTCTCAGCAGTTTACGATTTTGATTTATCTCCTTGTTTTCATTTTGCGAGAATACTAATAAGTGCGCGTTAGACAGCGGGATTACTCATTTAATTTAGGTCCCGTAATTTGGCGGAGTAATTAACTTAGAGGATTCGTATTAATTATGATGTTGTTTGTGTGAGTACCTACTTATACATATAATGCAGTAAAAGCCGCAAACGGAGTACCTACCTAACAAGACGCGAAGAAGATTACATATGGTACCTAAATGTGAGTGATTCGACAGTAATTTTTGATTCCCACGTTAAACTTACTTGTAGTTACGAGTATTACGAGTATGGTTTCCTATTGGTCCGTGATGAACCTGCCAATAGAAAAAATGGAGTTACAAGCTGTAGGTTGAAATCAGTCGTTATTACGAAAACATAATAAAAAATGAGTTGCTTAACTTCCAACTCAAGTAAATCCATTTCTGACATATTTATAGTTTTTGTATAGAATAAAAAGTTAAAAAACTGGATTCTAAATATTGGACTGGTTTTTAACTATTTTATGGGTTAAGTAAGTATAAAACATTAATTTATCATTCAAGTGTACGAGCATTCTATGAAAACATCTACTTTTTGTCACTTACGTGTGGCTATGGTAGATACCCTAATAAAATATGTTAGCTGCTAGAAAACACTGTCAATCTTAAAGCCTTGATATGTTATTATTATGCCGTAACTCAGCTTACTAATTTAATTTTTCAAAAGTATTGAAAAGACAGTGTCGCTTACGACATGTTTTCATGGAATGCTCATGCTCATGTAGGTAAGTAGTACGGTCAAATCGTACATTAAACTCGCAAAACATGTAGTAAAGCTGCATTTTTGGTATGTTATTTAGACACCATAGGGCAGTATAAAACCACATTTTGCAAGCAAAAAAAAGTTGTGCTAGCTGCGTTATACGTGAAAAACTGTGAAATTTACTGTCTATTTTTAGTTTCTGATTTTTATAAAAAAAGCCTTACGTTTTTTGACAATATGTATCAGGGAACGTTTAAAGATGAATGAATTTGTAACAAGATGAGATAACATGTATTACCGTAGGTCTTATAGTTTCAGAGATTCGACACTTCAAATAGTACCCTGTTTTGTAAACTAGATGAAATGTTGAGTTTTGCTAACGTTTTTGGTTTAATATCGCCTTACCTAATTATGCTACGAAAAACATGAAATAATTATCTTATAACGCAATTAATATTCTTTCATTTAAGGGTAAAATCAGGTCAGTAAACTTTGTAATTGAAACTAAAAACGCGAAATTCATAAAGCAGGAGGTCCGCTATCTAAGTTTTTCATACAAATGGCAAGTCGTGTTGCAAAGCTGCAATTTTTATATAATATATAGGCTCTATAGGTATGTATGAAAATGCATATTACAACAAGAAGAAAAAAAGGAACCTAAATCCTTTTTTTCTTCTTGTTGTAATATGCATAGGACGTAAAAAACTGAAAAAAAATCGGACTTTTTTTAGTTTTTGACGTTTAACTAAAAAACTATAACTTTTTGATACTAATTGCTATAAAACTATGACAGAATAATAAATTTGAAAGGATTTGAGCTACCTTGCATTACCCTAAATTATATAGATTTAGAGATACGACATTTCAAAATGTGCCCTTCATTAAGTTAAGAAAATAAATGCATGTTTTGAAGCCTCGTGTACCCCTAACTATAAGACTTACAGTAATTGTTATCGGCTCAATTTGTTCCAAATTTAATGTAGTTATTATCTACAATTTCTTTTTTTTCTTAGCGCGAACGTTTTGCCAATATTTAGTGAATAGCTTTAACGTAACCTAAAATTTGTTTATGTTTTGATAAAAGGGCACTTTATGAAATGTCGTATCTCAAAGTATATATAACTTACGGTGATGCAACGTAGCTCAAATCCTTTCAAATTTAATGTTCTTTCTTAGTTTTATAGCAATCAGTATCAAAAAGATAATAGATTTTTAGTTAAACGTCAAAAACTAAAAAAAGTGCGATTTTTTTTCCGTTTTTTACGTCCTATGCCCAAATTATTTTTTTGTTTTTCTTTTAATATGCATTTTCGTATGTATCTATAAGGCCTTTATAATATACCAAAATTGCAGCTTTGCAACTCGACTTGCGATTTGTATGAAAAACTTAGATAGCGGGCCTCCTGCCTTTGGAATTTCGGGTTTATACTTTCAACTACAAAGTTCACTGACCTAATTTTACCCTTAAATTAAAGAATATTAAGTGCGCTATAAGGTCATTATTGCATCTTTTTCGTAGCATAATTAGGTGAGTCGATATTAAGTCGAAAACGTTAGCAAAACACAAAATTTTATCTAATTTACAAAAAGGGGTACTTTTTAAAGTCTCGAATCTCTGAAACTATAAGACCTACGATAATGCATGTTAGCTCAACTTGTTGGAAATTTATTAGTCATTAAACGTTTATTTACATATGATATCAAAAAACGTAAGGTTTTTTAAATAAAAACCAGAAACTAAAAAATGGCCGTTAATTTCGCAGTTTTTCACGTACTACCCAGCTAGCACAACTTTTTTTTGCTTGAAAAATATGGTTTTATACTGTCCTATGGTGTCTAAACAACATACCAAAAATGCAGCGATACTACTTGATTTGCGAGTTTAGGGTAAAATTATGTACGATTTGACCGTACTAAAGTCCATCATCGCCAATCACCGAGGAAAGTAAAACTTTGTTGCTTTGCGAATTCAATTTTTTTAAAGGAATTAGACGAGTTCTGATGGTTTAAAAGCTAAATTTGTCGAACAGGATGGATTTCAGGATGGTTTAGCCATATTAAAAATCTGCCTTTTAAGTCATCGAATTATCACTTTTTACAAGAAAACTCTGTGGATTTATCTGAGTTTGAAGTTAACCGACACATATTGGAACGTTTCGACGAAGCCAAGAATATTCAATAGGTCAAAAAATCTTGTTATTTGTTGTGTATCCTACTTTGGGAGACCGTCACCCGTCTATTGTTGACCTGACGCGGGTTCGTTCCGCGTGACAAGATAATAACACGTAACTCCATACGCCCGAAAAGTTGATATTCCTATACGAGTATAAGCAATATAAGTATATTAAATATTCTGTACAAGTAACGGTGTGATACTGGTATTTATATTGTTTTTGATATCTCTGTAATACAATTCAACAATTTTGCTCAACAAGTACTTGATGTACAATGTACATGACTGTACCTGACAGTCAAGGGCATAAATATATATACAATTATAGACCTTCTGCTCCAGACGTAAGTGAAAAATAGTATATACTATATATTTAACCTTTACTTTATATTCCATCATTATATGCATCATCAGACCCCGACTTACTACCCACGGGACTACCTCAGGATCATATCCGTTCGATAAAAAAAATGTGTATCGGTTCACAATTTTCGGAGATATCGAGTAAACAATAAATATAATTAAACGGTTAAATTCAAATTCAAATAATTTATTGTATGAAAGTGAGTAGTAATAAAGGGTGTACAGTAGTTTTGTAGTTCTTCACAATCAGCCTGTATATGGCGCACAATAGATAAACTCACGTGTATTTAGTCACTACGCGCGACATGTTTCGGAGAGCCTAGGTCCCCATGGAATAAGCCTGCAGTCGGACATGACATCATGCCGGCGCAAGACCCAGTATTATCTCAACGGGCTCAGCGAGCTGCGCGGCGAGCATCCGTATGTGCCACGCTTCCGAGTCGGGATGCGTAAACGGGGGCTCAGTCTTTGATATTGGAGACCTAGGCACTCCAAAATATGTCGCGCGTAGTGACAAAAAACACGTGAGTTTAACCATTTTTTAGTTATAATAATTTATAGTTATTATGTCTCACGAAAGTTTAAATTCGATATCGAGTAACATACATACAAAAATCTGTCGAATTGAGAATCTTCTCCTCCCGGTTGGTCCCAGCCTACCAAAACACTCTACGAGTAATGGTCTTCTCAAATCAATCGACGCGGAATCTGCTTAAGCTGGCCGAAAAACGCTTTTGTCGAGTGACAAAGACGGCGATCGGCACGGATCAGCACGCTTCGGATCGGCCGTTGCGGCTTCGGATTTTTCACTCTTATGCTCTTAAAGCTTTCTGGACCGGCTTAAGTTGATTCCGCGTCGATTGATTTGGGGACACCTTAATATAAGTATGAAAAAATAAGTAATGACGCTTTTTGTAATAAATATAAGTAAAGATAAGAAACTTAGTTTCTTTCTTTGACGTTGTGCTTCAGCGAGTCTGAATATACTCAAACCTTCAGTGGCCGAGGTTTCCCGTAAAGAGATTATCTATCGATAACAGAGTTCTTTGAAGTTGGAGCTCGTTACAAGAGTAACAAAAGGAGAAAATATTTTGCATTATGCTTTGTATAAATTCACACAAAATGATACTCATTTTCAGATTTGTTGTTTATAATCAGGGATCGGACAAATGTGCGTCATTCTTTGCAATAATATAGACATGACTCCAAAATTGATTAAATTAATGATCAAACGAATAATTTCTTGAAATTTGATTTCGAAGCTTTTAAGGTGACTATTTAAAACGGTTTTCTTAGTTATGTGTCAAATATATAATTTTCTGAAAATGATTAAATGATTAATTATTCAATCAAGTTAGGAGTCATATTCATATTATTGCGAACAATGACGCACATTTTTCCGATCTCTGTTTACAATAGAATATAATTAAGATATGTGAATAAAATATTACTTATCAGTTATTACATTACGTTTTTTGCAACATTTCTTAATAATGTTTATGTTTAGAGTTTTGGAGATAATTAATATCTTCAAAGGTATTCTCATCGAAATAGGACAATAAGTAGCTTCTATCTTCTTTGCTTTGTGTTTAACATTATACAAAATCCTGAAAAACAAAGCAAACAATTGACAAATTTAATATTTCTACATTATTAAATAGATCTGGCCTGATCAAATCGGCGTAGGGAAAAAAAGTTAATACAAGACATGCTACATATTTCAGTTCAGCCCATAAGTATAGTACAAACAGCAACACAGCTAGATATCATCATCATCATCATCATCATCATCATCATCATCATCAGCCTGTAATAGTCCACTGCTGGACGTAGGCCTCTCCTATTGATTATGCGTATAAACGCATTAGGAGGTAAATGCCCATAATCGCCACGCTGGGCAAGCGGATTGGCGATCGCAGTAATGTGTCCACTATGATGACGCTGCTGCCCATCATCAATCTTTTATCAAATAGTGGTCAGTGACAGCTAGATATACACTTCAGAAATAGGAAATATTGCATGAAAGAGAATCACACTTTAACGCGCATGTATGTGTGTGTCCTACGAAGGTCTAAGGGTGCGGCTCCATTGACGCGGAGCGGAGCGGAGCTGTGAGAGCTCGGCCAATGAGACCGCATCACAGTGTTTCGAATTTTGAATTTGAATTTTGAATTGGTCAATTTTGCACATCTCCGCTCCTCTCCGCGTCAGTGGAGCCGCACCCTTACGCTATAGGTAAGCTAGGCGGGCTATTATTAAAAGAGTTTTGAAACAGTATTTTTTCTTTTCTGTTTGATCCAATGTTATTATTGACATTAAATGCCGTATTATATTGAATCTGTGGATATTAATTTCCGCTTAAAGACTCCGTGCGAAAGAGGTCCGAAAGCTAAAATATATTTTTGACAATTTCACACGTATTGTTAAATCAATCCTTTGCCTTTTCAGACTACAGTGACAAACGCACGTCACACATACCTACGCTATGTTACATACTACGTTATTTAAATTGAAGTTGACATAATATAAATATATTTATCTCTTTCATTTTCTCTCTGCTCTCTCTTTAATGGTCAGTCAGAAGTGTTGCTGTTTGTACTTAGATAGGTTTGGTAAACTAATTATTTAAACTTTCATTTTTAATTTAGGGTTGATATTCGACTTGCACACAATAGTATCAGCATCCCGTGGTTAAATTAGATGCTTCACCATGTATTCTAATCATTATCTCTATGAAGTGACCTGGGCTACACTAACGTTTAAAATTTTAATTTATTTCATTTTTCTGTTATTAATGTCATTATTCTGTACCGGCGTCGCCATTACTGTCTGCAAAAACTTTCTAACTTAAATGAGAATTAATATTGTTTCAAAAAGAAAGAAAAGTCCTTAAGATTTAATTTAGAAGTTTGACATTCAGGATTCATCCCAAGTTTGAAAGAAGGCAAATAAATACTTCTACTTATCTTCAATTAGCTTTTAGGAACAGATCGCTTGTTTGCTTCTTCTTCAAAAGTGTAAGCGAGTTTACAATCAAGATAAATAATATGATTAGGATTCATTATGTAATTTATTTATTGTAAAATTGTGTATTTCTGCACTAATTCGTATAATAGACAAAGCTTGTCAATTAAAACATTATCTTATCAAATTTAAAACATGTTCTTTTAGATCATACGCAAATAGTAAAAAAAAAAACTGATATAAGTACCACCTTATAATAACTGTTATAAGGTGGTACTTATATCAGCTCTATCGACAGTATTATCTGTACGTTAATACATACATAAAAGCAGGGTTCGGAACCGGTTTTTTAGAAAAACCTCGAATAAGCTCAATATTTTTAAATTTTTTACACTCTTTGTGTAATTATTAACATCGTATTTCTGAATTACTTCACTAACAAAAAAAAATTTAAACCGAAGAACGGAAAAGAACGGAATTCCAAAGGTTGTTTTGTATGGACAAACAACCGGTATCCGAACCCTGC
>JALPQI010011442.1:0-32793 GCA_025490895.1 Thaumatotibia leucotreta | reverse complement strand
AAATAGTGAGATACTGGGGCGTGATGGATGGGCGAGCGGTTCTTGACATTGTCGAACCACCAAGACAGTTCGATTAAGGCTTCCGGGGGGATCGGAATGCGAGATTGGGGATTCTGGTCTACTAGAGATTGGCAATGTATTAGAAAAGCTCGATGATTGAGGCGTCCTCTTAAGACTGGGAAACTGGCAAAGTTTACTGACCCCACAATGCTCTGAATTTCCTTCAAATTTGCCGATTTTCGGCGAAGTAATGATTTTATTTTTTCCTTTATAGGTAAGCACTTCTTTATTGGGAGATATTTTAGGTTTAGATGGGGATCCCAACAAATGCCTAGATACTCTATCACTCTCTGACTTTTCGAAATTGAAAATGACTTTTCGAAATTGATTTGCCAGCCTAGTTCTTGGAGAAGGTGTACAGTCTCCAGGCCTTGCTTTTTTAACACGAGAGGATCTTGATGTGCTAGTAAAAAATCGTCGAGGTACACAATTATTCAAAATCCTCTGTTCCTTAAGACCTGTGCTATCCAATTGGTTAAGGATGCGAACATTTTCGGTCCACAAGCCAAACCAAAAGGGAGGCATGTCATTTGGTACAGCTGGTTGTTGAATATTAGCCTTAGGAAGCGTTTGTGACTTTCTGCCACTGGTAGATGAAAGTAAGCGTTCAACAAATCTATTTTTAGAAGCCAGTCTTCCTGTTGTAGAAAGGAAGGTATCCTGTGCATATTGATCAGGCGAAACTTTTGAATTGGCAGATACAAGTTTAACTTTTTCAAATTGAAAATAGGACGAAAGGTGCCGTCGTTTTTGGGTGTCAAAAACATTGGGGAGACAAAGCTGGGGCCATGAACGGCTGGTTCCAATGCACCTATTTTCAGTAACTTTGTTATTTCTACCTCCATGGCCTTCAAGAAGGGCGTTTGGAAAATGGCGGCACTTGGCGAGATTAGGGGTGGTTTTATGACAAATGGGATTCGAAACCCTTGAATTAGTTTTAGTAAGGTTGGAGGAGCTTGAAGTGCTTCCCTTTTTCTCAGAAATATCGCCAGTTGACCCGCTTGAAAGTCAGAACTTTCTTTTTTGGTGATATTCCCTGCGCGGGATGTTGGTACCAGCCGTTTTACCTTGGCTTCGACCGGGCTGCTGATAAGCGTATGGGCCTTGATTGCGGACATTTCTTTGTCGGTTCTGTTTCCCCTGGGGGATTGTGAACGGTCTAGGCGGGCGAAACATTTCGCGCCAGCTCATAGGATAGTAGTTTGGTACGCCTTGCGCAGGCGGAGGGCCAAATGGTCTTGGCATGTTCATAAAATAGTGACTTGGGTCATAAACGCCCTGCGCGGGCAGTTTGTGGGTTATGTTACTTGAACTGGAACCTGCTTGCGTAGCTGGTTTGGTCTGGGTTAATGAACGTGCTGGCCAAAATGCCTTAGTAATGCCACCCTGTTTTTCAAGGGCATCAGAAAATGCCTGTTTTTGAAAAAGATTTTCAGAACTTGGCGGGATTTTCCGTAAGGTTTCCTTGAAAAATTTATCCTTGACGGACCGCAGAATACTATCTCTTCGTTGTTGAATGAGATCAGCGCGGTGCCCGCATGCCAACTGCAGGGCATCGTTAGAAATCTTATGGAAATTCCCGTCAATAAAAAGCTCTTTAAGTTTATCCTGTAGGGCCTGCGGAGTTAATTCTGTAGTAGACCGAGACCAAACTAACAAGGACTCGAAAGCAGAATCAGCTGCTTCGCTCTGTTTTAGGAGAGCTTGCGTCAGAGAGGCGAAGCCCCGTTCCATCACACTCAAAATCAAAAACCTGTCGAAAGGTTTTATTTCTTCGTTCGTTTCTAGGTCAGTAAAAGCTGGTTTAGAACAATATTGTTTCTGCACATCTGAATAGCGTACACTCGACCAATTTTCTGAATCGAAATGGTGAATAGAGTTTATAAAATTGACGTGAGCTGGTGAGGATTTGGGGACAGCAGACTCTTTTAACACAGTTTTTAAGCTTAATTTCAAGGTGTTACCCTGCTCGGCAGGTGTTAACGATTCTTGGTCGTCTAAATATAATTCACCGCTCACGTTAGCGTCGACGTCATCCCCGTTCTCTGACGATTGGGCCATAGGGATAAAAGGCGGTACATATTGGCACATGTTCCCCACAAATTGCTTTATCTCACTAACCTGATTCGCTAAAAGGCGAATTGATTCGCTGTTATCGTCACGGCGACGACGTTTACTTTTAGACTTTGTGGGTGACTTCGACTTCCGCTTTGAGGCCTCTTTTGTCACCAGCGGCGGCTGTGACTGCGGAGGCATTCGCGTTGACGGGCCGGGTGACTCAGAATCGGACGAAGATGAGCTCGAACTTGAGCTATCGTCCGCCATTTTTCTAGAAAAAACAATATATTAATTTTTCGAACGGTAACACCGTTTAGTAAATTGTATATGTATCTTATACTTACAAAAAATTTGAATTTTTTGTAGTGAACCGTACGCTCCGAAAATCAAAACGCCAATGAGGCAAGAAGCCGCGCTTTGCGCTCAGGCGCCGCGGCTACCTGGTGGTGGGGCAAGGGGAACCTAGGGAGGGGGATAAGGCGGGGGGTGTCAGCCAATCATGAACCGTCACGTCATCTGTCAATCAGAGTTGCCACTCTCAATTATTTATTTAGGCTTCGAATAACGATAAGAAGCTTAATACATGGTCATCCTACAATATAAAGTTTAACTACGATACGTCAAGTGCAATCAGTATGGCGGGAAACGGGAATTTGACGGATCTTATGTCAATAAAGACTTCTATCTACTCATTATCTTATCAGTGCAATACTGATAACGACGAACATAATTGATAGAAGATTATGTTAACGTGCATTACCTAAACGTGGTAAAATCTGGAGCAAGTAAAGCAATTTGTTTTCATACCGTACAATTTAATAATTAAATAAAAACTATAAAATTGCATACCTGACCAACTAAAACAAAAAACATTATTTTAAAAATAATTTAACAAGTGTTCAAAATGTCCACCGTATTGTTCTTGACACAGATCCGCTTGATTGTTCCTGTGATTGGATTGATTCACTCGAAATCTTCAGCAAATGATCTTAAGATTTGTTGATCCAGATCGTCAGGATGATGACGAGGTCGTCCGGGTGCCGAGCATGTTGTGGCACTGTAAACTGTCCGAAGTCGCGAAGATTTTTGGTGCATGAGATTTATTAAATTGTGTCCGGGGATCGGAATCTTTGGATGAAGTTCGTGAAATAACTGTTAGGTTCGCGTTGTGCTATTCGTTTCTATTGACAAACGTACAGTATCGTAACGCTCTATGTTTGAGTACGGATGTGGTGGAGGCATGATTTTTGGTGAATAATTATTATTTTCTCATTAAATATCCGTGACTATGACTTTGTTTATTATGCGTATGACAAAAGTGATTGACAATGTCATGGGCAAGGTTTACTCATAAATTGACAAATTGCTAATAACTTTGTAAAGAGATTACAATACAACCTCATTTAAACCGATATGGTAGTAGTACAGTGACAAGGATTTTAGGATAAAATTTAATTCAAAATTAAAACATGATTCAAAAATAAATTAATTTGTTTTTACGTAATTAGTACTTTAACGTAATCCCCATCAATTACTGAGTTAGAAAAAATGATTCCTGATCACGGATTAAGAATCATCGTGTATATTCAAACTAGCCAACGGGTGCAGTAGATTTAGTTTTTAATTTACATGCATCCCTGTTTTTCGCTATTAAAATAATCAACAAAACTCACAATTCAAAATAAGAAAAATGTTATCTAAGTGTAACCTATGATATAAAGTGCATTAGGCGTTACCTATAAAACTCCAGATTGGTAACATTATCATAACATATAATTTATACAGACCGACCGCGAAGAATTTTGCGTGCAGCCAGTGCACTTAGCTGCATACATGCTAGACCCCAGGTTTCATAAAACTGTGTTCGACGGATATCAAACGTTATCAGATGCATAATTTGTAAAAATAACACAATTGGCAGATACCTAGTATACTCGTAAACATAAAGACCGTATCTAAATGTAAGTAGACAACTTTAGGGCCCTATAAATACGTATACTCAACTTTATATAACAAAAACTGTTCAGTATATTATGAACCATATTAATGAGTATGATTTAAGGTCAGAAACAATATGTCATTCCGTTAAAATCAATGAAATGGATCTGATTAACTTAGAGACACGGAAAATAATTTTGGACGACTGGTGTAAAATTAAGGGCATAACAATAAGAAAGCTCGTTAAAAAGTATAAGTTCACTTCTGCAGGCTTATACAAACCGATAAATAAGTTCGCAAACACTTTAACTTCAGAATATCTGCCCAAGAGTGGAAGAAAACAGGTACCATGGGACCCAGCGTTGCATAAGAAAGTAGTACGAATATTTTTACAAAATCCAACTCTTTCTGTCCAATGCTGCAAAAAAAGCGAAAACTCCGTCTTTTATGATACAAAAAATTAAAAAGAGACGTAATCTAAAGACATATAAAAAACAGAAACAACCTAAAAGAGATGAAAAAAAGTCGTATCAGTTAGAAAACGGACAAGTGAACTGTAAGATCATGTGCTGACTAACAAAATGCAATGTATTATCATGGACGACGAAATGTACTGCAAACTAGATTTATAAACGACCCCTGGACCTTAGTATTGTACCATGCCCGCTGGAAAAATTCTCTCTAAACAAGATACAGCCATCAGTGTTGAAAAAATTGGTAAATAATACTCGTATGGCAAGCAATTTGTCAACGTAGCATGCGTTTCAATTTTTTTTTCACCACAGGTAGTTTAAACGCTGAAGTATACCAAGAAGAGTAGTTAAAAAATAAGACTGCTGCCTCTCATTAAAAAGCATAGGATGCCTACTTTGTTTTGGCCTGATTTGGCGTCATGCTATTACTCGAAAGCCACCCTTGAATGGCATAAAACAATCAAGGTTGATATAGTCGAAAAAGACATGAATCCCTCCAAGTGCCCTGAAGTACCCCCAATCGAAAGGTACTTAGCTTTTATGAAGCGGCAGCTTCAAAAAATGCCAGAGCTGCAACATCAGCCGACGACTTAAAAAAAAAGTGGAACAGAGTGTCAGAAAATATAGCAAATGTTGTCGTCCAAAATCGAATGAAGGACATCCAGAAGAAAGTAAGATTGACGGCTAAATAGGGGTTCTATGGCAATCTCTTCAGAACATAGTTCTAGAAAAAGTGTTATATTTTAATTTATTTTTTGTTATATTTCAAAATATTACTTAATATTAAAGTTTTGTCACTTTTATCTTGTCTACTTATAATTCGATACGGTCCTTAAGCACATGTGATTTGATGGCTGAATTCGCCGAGTATCAAGCAAAAGAAGTTTTTTGGGCAAATTAAGTTATTTGGCGGTCTGTCATGAACATAATCCTTTCCATCAACTTAGCGGGGTTATGTTCTACTAATCTGCGGTCAAATATTTCGGTTAAATTGCTCAGTATTTCTTCATCGTCCGCCGCAGCTGAGAGAAATTGGTCGTTGTTAATACAACGACGGACACATACCAGAGATAGAAATCGACTATTGCCAGAGCGACTTAATACATTAATCTTTATTCGGGCGAATTTGCACCTACAAACGGACTACACCGACCACATGCAAGCAGAAATAACTGAAGGATACAGTGAGAGTGACAGTGATTTGAGTGATTAAATAAATACCCATTTTGATAATGTACTCTTTTTTTCTAAAAAAGCCGAAACGAACCGATTTTATAAACTTCGGAAAAAACATTTGATTTTTTCTGCTTTTTTCATCGCTATACTACAAGCCCTGATGCTTCACTATTCAATAGTAGTACTAAAGTAGTTTCTTTGAGTATGAACTATTTGGACTTAATAAATCAGAATAAAAAAAAAACTATTTTACGAGAGGTATTTTTTTAAATTTATTCCACTATTTTTAATTTTGTAAATAATCAATGAATGTAAAAAACGCCATTAATATTAAAGACGACATGGTGCACCTGATGCACTGCGAATTTTGCGTCAAGCTTATAAGCGCGGAATTACGGTGGTGAACGAAAATATAATTTAGACACTGGTTTGTTAAAATCGATTTATTATACAACAAAAGCGTACTTCAGATTGTTGTGTCTCTTGAAATGTAGTACATTATCCATGACTAACGTTCATACAATTTATCATTAGTATAATGTGATCATTTTTAAAACATTCAAAAATTTGTAAAAAATGTTTTGAACTTATAGACGAACTCCACTGCATCCGGGCTTGTACTTACAACTTCCGTAAGGACTCACAGGTGTAATCCCGGTGTTATATGTGAAATTAGTCAACAAAGACTTTTTAAATTCCGTTATAAATACTAAAGTATTCTGCAACATACTGACACTATAAATGTACTAATTTAAAGTGTTCACAAATAGATACACTTTTAATATCTCATTGTTGAAAGAAAATAGTACATTTAACAGCTAGGCCACCCTAACTACAAGAAAGGCGGAGATTACAGAATTTTAGGTACGGCTCGAGCTGCAGGCTAGGGACGTTAGAATGTGATCAGCGGCTTTCTTTAGTTCCACACTCTGCCAGAAAACAGCGTGCGGAAAAAGGCATTTTTTTGGCCAAGTGTGGGATAAATAAAGTTATTTACAATTCATATATTCCAGGACGAAAGTTTCAATTCAGAAAATGCTCAGGCCCACTCAAGTAGGAAGTATGGATATCGATTGGCTAGACGATGTTAAAACTGATGAAAAGATGGCAGAATTAACTGAATCACCGCTGAAGCATAAAATGAGACAAACTATTAAGCGCTTAAAAAGGGTATGGCAGGACTGTTTAAAAGAAAAGGAAAGAGTAGGTACAGCAAAAATAAATGACTCGAAAAAAATAATATGAAACTACACGATGTTATTAACAAACTAAAAAAAAGTTAAGAAGAAGAAATACGGCTGAATATAAATGACGATACTGTGCGATTACTGGAAGAATTAACAAGGTTTAAAAAAAACGACCATTCAAAAGATTTCCAACAAAATTGAAAAAAAAAATGCATTAACTTCAGTTATAAAATTAAAGTAATAATAAAATAGAATAAGAGAATAAAAGTTCAGACTTTTATTCTCCCCTGCTGCCTATAGATATGTTCGATCTGCGTTTAACAATCCTTTGCCACATCCGAGAACACTGTGTAATTGGTATAGCAAACTAAATGGGGACCCTGGCTTTACGTCAGATGCATTTAATGTCCTCAAGGTCAAGAGTACTAATTCTGATTGTAAGATTCTGTGCAATTTAGTAATTGGTGAAATGATTATTCGTCAACAAAAAGGGTTCGATGGCAAAAAACATCACGGTTACATTGATTATGGTCTTAACGATACGGATGTAACTAAAAAATTAGCGTCGAGTTTCTATGGAAAATACCTATAGGTTATTTCTATACGCATGGATTGACTTCGGTTAAACTGGCCAACATAATTAAGTTAGCATTGACGAAATGTACACAAGTGAAGTAACGTCTGTAACATGTGACGGCAAGGCGAGTTTTAGGTTTGCGAACTTACTAACCCAAATAATTTAAAAACTACTTTTCAGCATTCAACAACAGGACAAAACGTGGCACTATTATTAAACCCATTCCACATACTGAAATTAGTTCGAAATTCCTTCGCATCAAATAAAATATTTATGAATGAAAATAACAAAAATGTAAGCTGGAAATACATCAGGCGCTTGCGAGAAATACAGGACAGAAAAAGGACTAAGACAGCTTACAGCAAACAAACTAACCAACCGTCACATACACTTCCGCAACCAAATTATGAAACTAAAACTGGCGTCACAATTGCTGAGTAACAGTGTTGCTCAATCTCTTCTCATAGCAAAGGATTTCTCTCCGGAATTTACAAATTGCGAACCCACAGCAGAATTCATCAAGGTACATAACGATGTATTTGATTTGTTAAACTCAAAAGGAGATCCAAAATCATACGGGTTACGGTCCAAGTTATGTTGCGACCGATCTGTTGAAATATATAACAACATACGGGGAATAGATGATTATTCAAGATGATCATCTCAGGATCATCTATTCCCCGGCCGCGAACAAATATGTAAGAAGCGTGTATGACGCAGCGTTGCCACATCCTAGGGTTCTTGGTAAGTGGTATGTGAATACTACAATTTCGCCAGGTTTTACACTGCAAACCTTTGACATTAAAAAATAAATAAAAAGTTAGCTATCAGGAGAAGGTTGTTATGCACCCTCACAGCCAACGAAATTGCACTGAGGCACCAAACGGTGTGGACCGGTAAGAGATCAGATGGCCTTGTTGACTTTGGATGCGGTCCTACTAACACCACAATTGCCACCAAGCTAATATTGTGTTACTGTTAGTACGCCTTGACGAATATTAGAAAATTCCTGTGGGTTTTTTTTATCAACCAATGACTTGACGGGCGAAACGCGAGCTAACATTCTCAGGTCTTCACTACATAGTATAAAATAAAGTCACTTTTTCTGTCCCTATGTCCCTTTGTACGCTAAAATATTTAAAACTACGCAACTGATTTTGATGAGATTTTTTTTAATAGGTAGAGTAATTCAAGAGGAAGGTTTTTATGTAGGTATAGTACCCGTGCAAATCCGGGGCGGGTCGCTAGTGTCTTATGAATGTTACGAGTCTGGTGTCGATGTTGAAATAGTACATTTTGCATCAAGGGAGGTAAGTACGGAATCACTAACGAGAGTGTTAGAAGCCCGACGCCGTTAGGCGGAGGGCTTTTATGACTCGAGTTAGTATTCCGCTTACCGACCGTGATGCATACAATGTTTTTCATCACACTTGCCGACAAAAAAATAAGTTGTAAGACATAACATTATTAAATGACGTACTGACATTTCTATTACTCCCTAGGGAATTTCACTTTTCTATTACTCCCGCTGCGCGCGAAAACAATGGCGCGCTTAGGCAGCAAGTGTGATGAAAACGACGTTTAAACACCCGTCTTGTGATTCTAAAGTTGCAGTCCTGCTTGATCCTTGCCACATGATAAAATTGGTAAGAAACACTCTTGAAGCAAAGAGGGTAATATTTTTTGACGGTAAAGATGAGACAATTAGACGGCAGATTAAACTTAACCTGCCCAAGCTACAAATGAACGAAGGGGTGTACAACCAAATTGTCAGCGAGACATTTACATTTCAGAAATGAAAAATGAAAGTGAAACTAGCCACTCATTAAAAGCGTTGCTAGCGCTGTATACTAATGCGACTGTCGAGTTTATAAACAAGTTCAAGTCTTTATTCGACGTATTTAATACGCGTGCCAGAGACAATATTAGAATCAAAAGACCAATTTACAAACAAAATTACGACGAAGTAATGACATTTTTAGACGAATTGAAAAGCTATATTTTGTCTCTACGCATATACATAGCAAAGCGAAGGGTAGGTACGGGAAATATTTTTTATAAAAGTGACCAAAAAAACAATAGTCGAGTGCCAGTGGAAAACGGGCTTTCTGGGATTTCTCATTTGCATTAAACAGCTTAAATGCTTGTCGAGGCTAATGTACTTCATTCAGTACATAACGACATAATTGCCGTCTTAGCCAAGACCACATTGTTTTTTTTTTCACTTATTTTGTCAAGTTGAAGGATATAACAATATCAGTAAGAGGAATAAATTGCAACAATTTCAAGAAGATACATAATTGTTAATATATTATTTTTCATATTAGATTAAAAATTATATTTATTAGTCTTATTACACTACAACCTAAATATGATAACATGTTAAGTAACGAAATTATAATAATGGGTGGAATTGCATTCTAAAATTGTTTTGTTACGTGTTTTGACAAGCACTGAAAATAAATAACCGGCCAAGTGCATGTCGGGCCATGCTCACTGTAGGGTTCCGTAGTTATTCAAAAACGGCTGGTCTGATTATGTTCTAAATAGTTTTATTTTAAAGAATTCTATAAGCGCACTTTTTATGATTTTTGTCATATTTTCTAGACCTACGAATCAAAGGTTAGAGGGGGGGACACAATCAGTTTTTCTTCTGGAGCGATTATCTCTGAAAATATTGACTTAAGAAAAAAACTTTTTTTAAGACCCTTATTATTTTTAGATACCTATTCAATGACACCCCACACTATAGGATTACAGCAAATAAAATAATCATCCCCACTTCACCAGTTGGGAAGGTACCCCAAAAAAAATCTGCTTTTTATTGTACCACTTTTTTGGCATAATTAATATGTATACCTATAGGTATACATATTAATTATGCCAAAAAACACCTTGGTATACCAAATTGTGGATTTCTAGTATTAACGGTCACTGAGCTCAGACAGCTGCGGACAGACGTACAGACGCAGACGGACATGGCGAAACTATAATGGTTTCGTTTTTGCCATTTTGGCTACGGAACCCTAAAAAGTGAATTACAAACATATTTCATGCCAAAGATTTGAATTTTTATTTTTGACTACTTGAAATCTCTAAAATTCAACCTGTACTGGCTGCCAGATATTATGAGACTAAAGAGTGTTTATTAATAATCTAGAAGACAATTATACACGGTGGAATTTAATCGGTGAACAGGAACCCATTTTTCTAATTCAGTAATCGATGGCGGTCACGTTTATGTAATACTTAAGTGGAACCAAGTTTTTTTTTAGCATAAAAATTTTTTATGTTGAAATTAAAATTTATTGTCACCCTACTAATGGTTTAGTCTGAAAAGTTTAATACCTCTTTTCAAACCTATCAGCCATAGAAACTTAAAACATAAATGAGCAATAACCACTCACATGCTTTAATTTTTGCGATAGACTCTATTCCTATGTAAAATAAGAGCGATGCATGGCTGATAGTTTGAAAAGAGGTATTAAACTTTTCAGACTAAACCATTAGTAGGGTGACAATAAATTTTAATTAAAGTTTAATTTCAACATAAAAATTTGTTATGCTAAAAAAAAAACTTGGTTCCACTTAAGTACTACATAAACGTGACCGCCATCGATTACTGAATTAGAAAAAATGGGTTCCTGTTCACCGATTAAATTCCACCGTGTAATTATATAAGGAAGATAATTATATTATTAAGTTTTTTTTTCCTGAATAAAAAGCTTACAATTTAAAAAAACAATAACTACTTACGAATGATGATAATATTGCAAACTAAATCTTAAAAATAATTAATAAAAGTAATATTAAAATATTAACTTAAATAAAATTAAATCTTAAAAAAATCCCTTAAGAGGAGCTATCTATCCAAAACCAAAACGAAGAGCAACGGCAATCCGCACCGAGTCATTGTCGAGCAGTGTACCTAGGTTCGGCGAGGGAAGGGCGTACAACCAGGCTCCAGATTCCGGCTTCGAAACCGCTAGGAGTCTGGCTCTATCTGAACCAGCAGCGTTTTGTAAGAGGCCGTTAAAGAGCCGTTATATACCATCCTCATCCCATAAGCGTTGGCGCTCTGGTTTTTCAGGAGTGGGCACGCGAAGGTTAAAAGCTTTCCAGGCCAATAAAGTGTCGGAAGCATAGGGGATAGAAGCCTTGTCACCATTCCAAGATAACATTTTAGAGACAAGGTCTACAACCCCCGATGCCGACGCTAAAAAGGCCGGAAGAGACACGTCACCCGCGCGACGTATACCCAGTCCGCCATTGCGAATAGGCAAAGATGCCAACTCCCACGGATGAGGGTCTAAAGAGATATTTAAAACAAGTTCTACTGTCTCTCTTAGGGCGAGGTCGAAGGAGTATATTCGTTCGGGGTATAACCAAGTAGTTACTGTACGTAGGAAGTATGTAATTCTGGGAACGACAAAGCAGGCTCTCAGCAATGTAAGTGCTACATGTGCCGAGAGCCTACTGAGCCGTTCTCTTGCCAAAAGGTTAAGATGTTCTCTTTTCATAAAAGCTGAAGGAACGGCATCGGGAAAAATTGGAGAACCTAAAAGATTAAAATTTTTGGGTGGACAGTTCTTTAAGGCCGGGAAGTAAAGAGTTGAAAGACAAGAAATATGATTTTGACTGGGCGCTACATGGAAAAAACTCACATTTGTTGGTATTAACTTCGAGGCCCATGTCACTGAGAAGAGGGAGAAGAGTAACCAAATCTTGGTGTACTTCTTCTGGCTTACCTCCGAGAGTACCATCCTCCAAATACCAGACATTCAGTGAAGATTGAAGTCTAGATATAGCTTTTTGTATTGCAAGGCTGAAGATCAGGGGACCAAGCGGATCCCCCTGCTGAGCCCCTACCTGGGAAAGAATCAGCGACTCATGGTAGAAAAGTTTAGAAGGAGAAGAGTAAACTTGGCGAAGGTAAGGGTAAAGTGATGGTACCTTCTGCCTAACTTCTGAAAGAAGGACATCCCGCTCTAAGGAGTTAAAAGCATTTTTAATGTCAAGTTTAATGACAACACAACACAGTCAGCTTTATTTTGATTGAGCACGAAAGCTCGAGTGGCGTGAATCGCAGCTTCGCTGCCGAGTTTTGTGCCAAAACCAAGCTGAATCGGTTGTAAGTAGAGTGACATTCATCACGAACGGCACGGCATCCTAACTTGGCAGTCAAGCGGCGGAAGATGCTGCCAATAGCAATCGGCCTTATGCCTCCGTCCTTCTTTGCCAGCGCACAAAGAGAAGCTCCATATAAATATGGAGAAACGGTTGGATTCAATTGGCCACTAAGAAGGAAGATGCACAATTTGGTTAAACATTCCAGCAAACGAGGCCCATTATCGCCGGCAGACCCCGAAGTAAGCTCCTTCAGATGGGACGGGCGGATTCCATCCAAGCCCGCGGCAGATCTATTGTTAAAGGAACCAAGGGCTTGTGCAACTTCCTCCGGCTTGGCGGTGACGGCAGGAAAGGACTTATCCGGTTCAGGTGGAAGCATCAGCGGACGGGATGGGGCCGGGTGCTTAAATGATAAACTAGCAAGGGTTTCAGGGTTTGATGGCGCTACTCCGTCGTCAGACATAAGGACCCGAACTGCCCCTCTGAGGTCGCCCTCATAAACTGTCGACTCAATCGTTCTAAGAGTTGAGGGCGGTCTTAAAGCTGCTGTGTCAGCATCGACAAAAAGGGAATCGACAGCACAAGAAGATTCGATGTTCCGTTTGACTTTGGTCGTTAGATTGCTGAATCGGATTTTTCCGGCGCCTTTAAAGCTGAGTAAGCAAAAGAAAGCAAAGTGAACCATTCTGACGTACCGTTATTAGTGATACAAGTGTCGATCACGTCGCATAATTTCCCAGCCGCCAGGTTGCGTGCTTCCTTCGGAATGTGACGCATTACACGGACGGACTGTTTGAGAGTGGCAAGGTCGTCTAAACCTAAACTGGCATTGTTGGCAGAGCAAGTTGACTGTTGTTGCAGATCATTTGTAAGAACATTGCGGTAACGTACGGGGTACACTTTTGTGTATATGTCCTATATGAATCTTCAAGCTATGTTCTGAGAAAGTGCGCGAAGAGGGCAGTAGGGGCATAGTGATGTGCGGGACGAGGCCTAAATTTACTAAAATAAGTTACTAAATAACAAATAAATTAACTACCTAGTAAAATAAAGTTATGTACATTACTTAAAAATTAATACTATAGGTAGAACTAAATACAAGGTAAGGGTAAAAAAACAATATAAAAAAGGATTAGAAGAACGTAGATTAGCCAGGGCGCAGGTACGAATTAGTTGAATCGGAGCAGTCCGACGCGACGTGCGGTGTGGCGGTACGGATGGTGATCCGAGTAGGCAGCGTCGAAGTGGCGCAAAACCCGGTGACTAGAGTACAAGCCCCGTCGCGTAAGCGCCACGGCCGGCTTTAGCTGGTAGAAGGTAGAGGTCCAAAAAGCGTTGGGATCCGGCACGCGGTGAGCCACTAGAGGAAACGCAAATGCGCGCACCTGTGGTGTAAGGTCCACGATTCCTTATTTACCGAACACTGAGCATAACATTATCAAAATGAAGAGTTGGACGTAGTGTTTCGGGTGTTGACAGAAGGCAAGAAAATATATTTAGCAACTTTGGGGGTTGATTCGATTAAAAGTGTACATCTACTTATGCATATGCATGATCGGAAAATTGATTTAAAATAATCTCGTAACACTTTCTTTCTATTAAATCTATTCAATACAAATATAAATTACGGAAGCAATAAAAATGCGTGACAGGTGACTTGACAGATACCATATTTGTTGATACCGTAATTATTAAGTAGGTACTATCACTTAGTTTCGTCTTATCTTTAGTCAACAAGTTGGAAAAAACAGATGCAAAATCGTTTCAATTCTAAGCACACTGGTTGATCCCTCACCACCCCTGACCCTCTTAAAATAAAAGTATATTCATTATTTTTATTTTATTTTCTAAGAGTACATAGTCTCCCTCAACTCTAATACAAGTTTCCAATATTCCATTGATGCTTCAGCGGTCCAATAGCCCCATGAAAAAAAACCTATAACCTCTAAAAACCACTCCTCTACAACAGACATCACCTATTGATTATCCAAAAAATTCTTCCTACGTAAAAAATCCTTCAATTTTGGGACTACAGGCTAGGTAGTCGCTGGAGGCTAAGTCAGGCAAATACGGTGGGTGTTCCACCGATTCGAAGCCGGCTTGGTGTATGGCAGCTTTAGCAACACAAGACGCATGGATGGATGGGAGCATCGTTTTGGGGAAAGAGTACACCAATTGATAACTTGCCCCGGTGTTTGTGTTTATTAGCCTCTCCCAATTTTAGAATTAAGTTTTCATAATCCGCCCCTGTAATAGTCTCTCCATTTTTCAAATACGAGTAGTCAGTCAGCATTATTCCTTGAGCATCTTAGAATACGGATAGCATAACCTTGCCTGCAGACGGTACCGCTTTAAATTTACGTGGTGGCGGAGGACCACTGTTTCCACTGTTTGCTTTGAAATTTAAGACCAAGACTCGTCCATCGTTACACACGTATCTGATTTTTTAATACATAAGGTAGACCCGGCTAAGATCGGATCTAATGTAAGATCAGATGACCGCAATAACTACTAAAATAGTAATATGGAGCCCCTCTCGATAGTATGCAAGAACCGCTCAGCCTCATCAGTCGTGAGCTATGAAGGTTAAAAAAAGTGTTTTTTTTCGAGAATTTTTGGAGATCCGATCTTTAACAGGAAGCTAAGCACCTTCTTCTACTTTAGAGTTGAAATTAGATACTAGTTCGATCTTAGCCAAAAAGGTTTTCGGTGGGGTGTGTCTTGAAAAAAAAATGGAAGTTTGAGTGCCGGTTACTCCTAAGCTATTCGGTTGAGTGACTTCAAGAAAATTTATATTGAAAGCTCAATTTCTTTTTAATCACATCCATCTGCAGGTAAAAGTCAGTGAGAATTAATTCATGTTTTTTTTTTGTGACATCCTTTCAACTCACCGAAAAATAGTCCGGTCTTACCCAAGTGTACCTTACATTTTATTAAATTTTATTTTTAATAATACGTAGAAAACAGAATTCCTCTCTAACATAAAGTACGCCATCCTACTTGCATTAATTCCCATGCAAAGAAAATCGAATTCATCTTCGCGTTTATATGTAATACAATAAGCATTCATAAAAAAATGTGTTTGTAATCATATTTCTGTTCTTGTAAAGCCTAAATATATGGAACAAAACCTATTTATTTATTTTTAAATTCAGTAAAAATGAGTCCATTCATTCTAATTTTTTTTTAACAGAGAAAACTTAAGTTCAATGGACACTTTTTTCCTGATTAAAAAAAATGGGTATTATTTCATATATTTAGGCTTTACTTCAAACCTACACAAATAACTAGATTAGATAGGTATTTAATAATGTTATTTACAAAAGAGGGTTTAGTAAAGTCACATCTAATAATATGTATACATTTCGGAGCGTATGTCAAAGGCATAAGGTTCAAAATCGTATACATATTATTAGAGCCGACCGTACAGTATTATACAAGTTAGCTTTGTACACAATTAATTACAAATTTATTTGAAACACACGTTTACATTTCTACTTTTTGCCTCTTATTTATATTATTTTGAATCGAAATTAATAATTACAATTTACTCAAGGTTTTTAGGGGTCATACTGGATCGCTGGATTGTTAAAATCCATTTTAAATTTGAAAAGGTCCTTTCAACTTCTACAGATGTAATAAGGCCATAAATCAATTTTCTCATTGCTTCCAACAAGACTAGCTTCCTTATTGTCGTTTAAGTCAGCCATTATTTGCATGGTTGGTAATTCCTTGGTTTTGTGTAAGGCTGTTTTATGCTTTTTATAAATTATTTTTCCTTTTTCATGCAGACTAAAACTTGATAAATAAATTGACTGTTACAGTTTTAACTACTTTCACTAGCTTTCAGTTATGAAATTAAAATGATTTTTCAGATTAGATTTCGCAACTTCAAATTTAGCTCGTTTTATTCTTGCGGTATTCTGGTCATTGAGATTGTTAAGAACGATTTTGATTTAATCGAAGTAAATCGTATAGTAAATACAGGCCTCAATCCACGTATTCCATCTTGTTATAACCGTACGAGGAGGTTGTGGCATATTACACAGGATATCAGGTAACTGTTTTAACTTTTTTTTTCGTGATGGGTATTTTTTAAATGTAGCTTTCAACTACAAATCAACTAGTTTAACGTATGCGGAATGAAATCTGGACAGATTTTGAATAAGCAAAAAATAAATAAAATGAAATTGTATCTCAATGCTAAAGTAATTTGTATACATTTGTTCATTAATTTATTCAGTTGTGTGTGTTTTGAGATCTCTCTTTAGAAATTATGGCCAATCAAGTAGAACAATGTCGCAAAACTGCATGTATTTTCCATAGGACATAGTCATTTTTTATTGCCAAAATCAACGATAATTCTTAATTTTTAGAAGTATGCAAGATTTAAAATACCTACTGTTTTTAATTTTTCTTTCCAGTAAATTTTGGGGTAAAGTAACATTTTGGCTAGAGCCACTTTTCTGAGAGAGCTCGAATTTAGAAAACTACGTTACACCGAATCAAAAAATCTTCTAGGACTTCTAAATATAAGAACAAAATTGACAAAAAAAATCCTTAAAGCATGGGCATCTCTAAACTTTAACAAAGAACAAGCCTACCGACACTAAAAATAAAAATAACCTATTATGAAAATGTGACTTCGTCATTAGGTCAAAAAATTAAAAACACTGCTTTTGCAGTAACGGATGTCTCGATGAACGAAGGTAACTTCAATTTAACATTTTTAGCAAAGTAACTATTATTGTCAGAGAACCAACAGCCCAATGGACAAGAATATGAAATATAATGAGCAAAGGATGTTTGTTTAAAAAGTTTTTCTACAGAAGATAAGATTAGAGGAAAGAAAAATGCTAACATCTGTTTTTTCGACATCAAGGGATTAAGTACCATAAAACTGAAGTGAAGGTAGTTTTTATCTTGCAGAAATCCTTGTTAAAAATCGATATTAAGAGACGTGAATGTTTAAGAAAATAATAATGTAAAAACTGTAGCAAAACTGGTGTAAAGATGAGATTGTGCCTACTTATTTACATTTGTCCAACAATGCCTAACAATAATTATGAAACAACAAATAATTTTAAGCTGACAGCTATATATATTATCGATCTCAAGTATCGATGACGGTTATCAGTAGAGATTGTTAAATGATTAATTATGACTAGGTACCACGAATATAATCGAAATCATACTCTATGCAGCGTGTCGTAATTTTTGATAAAACGTCTTGAAAGTTACGAGCCCTGATTACGAGTTATTTTTATTGCACATCAGTTTTAATTATGGACATTCTTAAATGTTGAATTCATAAATCAACATCTACATAGTAGGTATCTATGCTTATTTTAGGAGATTCACAGTGACCCCTGACAAGGAACATTATTAACGTAACTATAGATACGAAGCCACAATTTCTATCCCATACATAATATAGGTACTATTTATATATTCTTTATCTAACAATGAAGTACCTAACCAAATGCACAATGACCGTATCGCAACCCGAATTCGGGGCATGTTTTTGCGATGACTCGATGCGGGTGTCCGTTGTTCTCCACCGATTCTTGTTGTTTGATTGTACGTATGACGGTTTCATGGCGGGTGCTGAGTTTCTGATGGCCAATATTCCGGGAGGCCTATCGGAGGCTTATGTCCTTAATAATATAGTCTGAATGCCATGCCTCAATCAGTCATGTCATAAGGCAAACGGCCCGATTGGCTGGGAAGAGGATGTTTGGTGTGGGAATTGTGGGATGCTTTGCATCATGCACACATCTAATGTGGTTGCAGAATCTCAGGAGGCAAAGCGCTGGAAATATGCTCCCTTAGAGCTGAGCTACATGTTTTATATTGGTAATGGAAACGGCAAGCTGCTGGGAACAGAGCCTAAAACATTTATTGTGCGAAATAGCCCCTGCTTCCTGCCGTTGCTAATGCAACTTAAAGCCTTTCTAAATAGTGCAAGAGCTCTCCATTCCAGCTAGCGTTATGGTCACTTTGTACCAAGCGTGAAGCCATTGTTTTATAATTTGTAATAATTAGTTTTTGTATAATTATATAATAGGGAATAAATTAATTCAATATAAGTCAACACTTACAAGTATATGTAGTATGTGATAAATATAATGTTCATACTGCTATAGAAAAAAACCTACCTGCTTTAGAATATTACTTGGCCCTGGTTTCGGAAACCGATAAATTTAAACTGGCGATTTTCAGAAGGTATCGCTCCGCATTTTACACACTTTCTATAAGCATCCGTGCTCATCTTTAATTACTCTTTTTAATTTAAAACCAATGGGGAATAGTAAAATTTCACTAACGTTTTTAATGGTAATGGATAAAGATATTACAAACCTTGGATTACACTCAATAGAAATTTGGAAGTCGCGCGCTGAAGATTAGATATTTAGGTATTTTAATGGTGCGAAAATTTCGAAAAGCCCGGTCTTTTCAATTACCATAAATGCCATACTGACAATGCACAAGCTTAGATGCAAATTGAATTTGACGTAACCGACAGTTAGAACAGAGTTGCTGTACTTTAAAAATCACTTTGAATTTTTGGTAACCCCTTCTACTTTTTCAACCTACACATTGACAATTTTAAAATTTTCATGTAGGTATTCCTATAGGAGTTGATATGCCTTGCTAGTGTGTTTATCTAATATAAACAAATAGCGTTAGTGCTCTAAAATACCTTTCTATCTTGTCTCTAACATGCGTTCAGAAACAATAGACAATGACCAGCATTACCATCCATCAGAAAAAGGGTTTTCTGGAACGGTGCCCGTCAGACGGCAACACTGTAGCGTCTGGTCCACAGATAAAATATATGTCTATGGTCTGGTCCAATGAACTGTCAAAATACATGTGCGAATTGTAATCGTGGTCTTGGATCATTACACATACTTAAGTACTTATTTTCTTTTATAATTCTGATATTTCATATATGAAAGGTTCTCTGCTTTTAGTGGTTTTTATTTTTTTAGGTGCATGCCATACTTGTTTTTTCTTTTGTGTTAGAGTGTTTTTAATTAGCCATACATTCTGCTCTCGAAATTTGAGTACAGCATAGCCCAAACTGAAACTTGCTTACAAATGGCTTTTGGCCGCACACAAACACACGTAGATTGTATAATACATCCACTTTCATTGCATACGGCAACGGCAGCAAAATAAGTGAGAGTGATCTAGTATTTTCTAAATGAACTTGACCTTTGCAAAATATGTGTACGTAGTAGGTACTACCTACTAGTATAGGTATTACCTACTAATGCTAGCAGGTAGTTATTTTGCAGCAAATTATATACCTTTTCTGTACACTGCAGAATAATCTGAGTTTCCCATGCCCTTTTAGGATGTTTAGTCCGCTTTAGGTTGTTAGACTTTTAGGATGTGTTGGTTAGGCACCTTCTACAGGTGCGTAATAAGAAATCTCGATGTTTGATCAACTGATTGATTGATTTTGTTTACAAAATAGGCTTACTAATAGTACACAACTTGTCTTCGTCCGCTGAGCTGAGTGCTGCAAGTCGAAGATCCCATTGCTGCATTGTCCTATTCAGAACAGCCGAACTGCTCTTTTCAGAGCAAACTTCTTGTTTCTGTTGCGATCAATCAATTTTCCTGTTTCTTTATACGTTGCACAGTCTGATTAATCGGTAAAGGGTATTCTGGTTGTTGGTATCGTATAAGTCTTTTGGTGAGGTACAGGTTTTATGCTGGTATTACGGTGAGTAATAGGTAAGTACCTACACCCTCATTATACAATTCAAGAAAATACGTATTTATGTTAACTATATCAAAATTGGATACCACTGTTTTTGAATCCACGTTTTTGTATAGAACTTCATCATAACTTTAACCCTTAGGTGCATATGGTATCACACATTTTAATTCTGAAATGACTTATGTAAACAATCGATGCCAATTAGAACTCTGTTGCTCAGTGTGTCAGTCGCAATTGATTACTTATTTCGACATGTGTCATTTCGGTCGTATCATTTATGATACTGTATGCACCTAAGGGATAAAAAGCATGACTTGAGAGGTTAGTTATTATTTTGATTTGTTTTGAAGTTGTTGTTTCTATCATAGTCATTTGCCTTAAATGTATAATATGTATTTTATCAACTACAACTCATTAGAACACAAATAACTGCAAAGTAGTAGTTAAAGAACTAATTTTTGGTGTACATTCTACATATCTAGTAGGGTAAACTCATATAATTGGGTCGTAGAATTTAAATTTGAATAAAAGTCCGTGTCCGTAATACGTCTGCAGACAATCTTATTGTTATCATAATCAGTCATTTAAATCTTTTATCTACCCAAATATCATAAACAGTCCATGATGCATTCAAAAACCGCACATTATGACCACCATAAAAATAAACTGACTCGTTAGAATAAATTTCTTAGTGTGAAAGTGTACTAAATAATATTATCGTTTTCGAATTTTCATTACCGCCAATACCGCTATTACTTTGTTTTGTAAGAAAAAAGATTTAAATTGTGGAATTATAATAATTGCACTATACAAACTGTAAATAATTATTATTGTTCCAAATAAATTTCTGCATTTTCGCATTTCTTTTCTGTTTTACTTTATTAATAATAACTTTTAGTGGCCAAGAAAAATCCTGCAATGCCGGTCATAATTTGCGGTAACTGAACGCATCATGGAAGCTTATGATATGTGGGTAGATAAAGTAGTGTATGCGACTGTACATAATTAGGCATTAAAACACTCGTGCCCTTCATTATGTACAGACACATAAACTACTATACTATAACAAATAATAATATTCATATTGTACCCTTATTTGTGCTGTCTGAACATCGGTAATTTGGTGACAATCACCTAAAGTCGGTGACATATACGACTCTAATTAAACTATAACCAAATTACGCAAGTTTTTTTTTATCACTCCATTAGAAATTACGATGTGATAATTTTTTTTCATTTAATTAGGAATATACAATAACAGAAACAATATTAATCTGTACCTATTCAATAAAGTTGCATCTCCTTGCAAAATAAATAAAAAAGTACCTATACGTTACGTTCTCGTGTGTTAGTCGCTGGAATCGTCGGCACTACATGCATCGCACTTATATAATTATTTTTTGGTTCTTCTTGACTCTGACAATGGAGGTGATACGGCTTCATACAAAGTGAACAAACTATCTAATCTGCGCCATTTTTAGATAATACGTCTTCAGAATACAATCCACCACAAGAATTACAAATCCAATCATCTTCAGCCTCCTTTATTTTCTACTTTCTTTTAGATTATTCTGCATTATATAATTTTAAGTTATGTTTTGTGCTAATAAATTCATTTCATTTCATTTGGTTTACCTTTACTCGAACTTTTTCTTCCTCTTTTTGGTTCTAATTCATCATTGTTATTATTTGACCGTTTTATCCCTTTCTTTTTATCTAAAACTTTCGAAGTTGATGCAACAGGCGTTTTTTCATTCCCTTTGTTGTGAATTAATTCGATTGTCTCTTTTGGGTCAATTGGTGTTAAACAGTGAGCCTTAGGAACAGACATTTTTTGGCGTGAGCTTGGTTTCGGTATCAGTTTTGGTAAAATTAATATATCCGTTACCTTGATGCCACTCTTCTTTAAATTACATCTTGATTAGATAAATCTATGTTTTGAGGAGTTTTTAGAATATCTGTGGCAGTGGTGGATATAAAATTCTGGAAACTTATGTTCCAATTATAACCCCGATTGAGCCAATAACGTCTCCGGTTTGGGTGTCGTATTGCTGCAGGCTGACTCGTCATTCTCTACTGGGCTTATTTGCTTCCTGCATAGCATTTCGATTTAGCTCACGTGCGTCATTTAAGGGATTCGTGTTTGCTACAATTTTTGCTTGAGGAATTACAAGATCTAAGTCTTCGTACTCATCGTTCACTAAAACTTCTTGCAATTGCTCTGGGCACGCTGGATTATCAATATTAACAGTGACTTGGGATGGTGCAATTACTTGGACTGATATAGCAGCATTTTTTTTTATGCTATAGGTGGCAAACGAACAGACGAATCGCCTGATGGAAAGCGATTAACGTCGCCCATGGACACCCGCAACACTAGAGGCGTCGCAAATGGAAAATATCAGATTTCCTAAAACCCACACGAATATTCGCTTGAGAGAAAGCTTTTTCATAAGCCGGCGTCAACAATTTGTGAAAATTGTAACGAGTTGGCATTAGATTTGTATTTGTCCATTTATATTTTTCTAACTCCGTTCACCAAGCTGCTTTTAATGAACGAAAATCTGATGAACACAATCTGATGAGATTTTGCATATTTCAGCACTTGGGGAGTAATATGACTCGCATGTGAATCCATTATCAAAAATACTGGTCTTGCAGGGGGATTATTTTCATTAAAGAACCACTTAGCCACTCCAAGAACAACTCAGCATTAATGTGCCTTTTGGTGATAGTCGGGTCATACTATTTGGTAGAGCACCATCTTGAATTTCGCGTAATTCCTTTTACCTTAAAAATAACTAATGGATGAATGCTGCGTTAATGCAAGCTAATACTGTTGTTGTTGTACCCTTTTCGGCATATGAGCGATTGTATATGTATTGATTTCCAATATGTGTAACAATTTTTTTCTGGTTTATGTACGAACATAAGCCTTGTTTTATCACAGTTCCATATCCTTTGTGGAGAATCCATCAAGTCGTGGTCTTTGAATGCCTTTTCGAAATTTTCGTAGAAGTCATTTAAGACAACCGAGTTCGTACAAGAAAAAAGAATGTGTGGTATTCCTCAATCGGATGGACTACAACGTCAAAATTACCGACAAATGATTGTCTACTGCGACTACTCTAATAAAAAAATATATCAACTCATTGCATCCAGCAAAAAAGTAATCCAGGTTAGACGATTTATGTGAAGGGTAAAGGACGCCCAGGGCAACGTGTCTTTCGTTTCGTCCCTGCACAAACGGTAGCAGTCACTTTCGCATCCACACAAGTCCCCGACTATGTCACATTAGATCATTGGAGACATGAAATGGGAATTTATGTTCCCGCTGTAAAACAATGTTTTCCTAACTAGTGCGCAAAAACGAACTTTGCACACGCTTCGCGCGCGGTAATTTCTCTTTTTGACGCACTTGTTATGAAAAAAATCGTCCCTTACACGTGCTAAAACTATTTTTAACTCGGGTGATTGTCGCCCTCGTTTCACTCGGGCTCCAACTTTCACCCTCGCCGAAAAAGTTTTCTCGCACTAGTTAGGAAATGTACTATTGCGCTGTATGAAGTTTGGTTCCATAGCAAAGTTTTGTAAAAATGCAGAGATCTGTTCAATATGTTCTGAAAATCATAATTTTAAAACGTCCAAAAACTAAAACTGTATGTTTGCGGTGGTGAACATGTTGCCATATTATCAGCCACATGCCCTATTAAAAAAGGAAAAAAATTAAGAAAATAAAATAAAATCCAGAAATGCTAGGTATTCCGACCTTTTCAATGAAACAGCTTTTCTACATCGCAATAATTTTTATTTTGAAACACAAATCTCTAATCTAACAAAATCAGAAAAGTTAATGAGTCTTTTAGTAGAAGCAGTTGTTAAAATATGTTCAAACAATGATTTGCCAAAAAACTCTTAAAAACACAATTTAAAAAAAAAAATGTAACACTCTTAATAAACAAAAATCCTAATACGTTAATTTTTTATTAAACATTTAAATAGTAGCAGTAGGCAGTAAGCAGTGGAACGCTCAGAGGATTAACAGTAATAGGCTAAGTTTAACTAGATATATAGGTATATATGAAAACAAATCTTCGCTTCGCCGATGATATAGTGCTTTTTTCTTCAAATGCATCCGAGCTACACCATATGCTAAAAGACCTTAGCGACGCAAGCCTCGAGGTTGGATGGTTGCATGATGTTGGAATGAACATGACAAAGACCAAGGTCATGACAAACAGCACAAAACGTAGGATTGAGATAAACGGAGAACACATCGCATATGTCCATGAATACCTTTACTTGGGCCAAATAGATTCTTTCCAGGCGCGACAGGAAAAAGAGGTCGAAAGACGGACCAACAACGCCTGGGGGAGCTTTTGGTCCATGAAACACCTAATGAAGGGAAACCTACCACTGTCACTGAAACGTAGACTCATGGACATGTGCGTACTTCCAGTTCTCACCTACGGTGCTCAGACTTGGTTTTTGACGGAAGCTCAGAAGTCCAAACTCGGGGTTTGCCAACGAGCTATGGAGCGCAGCATATTAGGTGTAAAACTAATGGATAGGATCCGGAACACCACGCTGCGCTCTAAGACCGAAATAGTGGATGTAGCTTGGAAAGCGGCCAAGCTGAAGTGGGACTGGGCGGGTCATATCTGCCGCATGCCGGACGATTTATGGGCCAAGACATCAACGGTGTGGGTGCCCCATAACTCAAAGCGAGGACCCGGCAGACCCCTCAGGCGATGGCGGGATAACTTGGGACTCCTTTTTAAGTGACTGGCCAGATATAGCACAGAACCGGGATGAATGGAAGAAGAGGGGGGAGGCCTTTGCCCAGCAGTGGGACAGAATAGGCTTATAATAATAATAATAAGGCCGCAGGGCAGCTTGTGGCGAGCTGTTGGGGAGTAACGACCCCACGGACCCGAGTGCTCCCGAGAGTAGTTCAGGGTCCCCGCCTCCGGCGTGTCTTCGTCGGTCGGAGTGGAACCCCAAGGGGACCCGTAGGACTCTCAGCTCTGGCTTGCCTTAACTGGCCGTTCAGAGATGAGTCGTCAGAGCTATATGCTCCAGGGGTGGAAGTGTAAATTTGCGTAAGTCGCGAGTTGGTGCAGCGGCTGTCAAGCCACTGCGCAGAAAGCGGTGTACACCTCTCTACACTCCTGAGCCGCCTACACCGGTGTTGCCCCTCGCTGTCTCTTGTGACGGCATTTACAGGGGCCCATCTAGTCGGCGGCGAGTCACCGCCTGCCTCGATAGCAAAGAGAAATCGTTGTTATGGCAGGTGTCCGGACCTCTTTTCTATAGCTCCATTTCTGATCCATCCATCCTCCATCACCATAGCCCATTAGTCTTTTCCATTACTTCTCAATAGTCTCTATACGCCTGTTGGGACCGGTTTACGGATATCTATTGATGTGCCCGTGAATGGGTTGCAGCAGGTGTACAACACAGCAAATTTCTCCAAAGGGCCTCTACGTGTTGGATCTGTATCCCCGCGCAAGCCTATCAAAAAACCGGGATTTGTAAGCCCGTGATTCCGAAGGAGATACAAACATAATAATAATAATATGAAAACAAAAATCACATTGGTATTATCTCTGAAACATGGTTAAAGCCACATCAAAAATTCACTATTAAAGATTATAACATCATTAGAAACGATTGTGGTAACACACACAATGGGGTAGCTATATTAATTCACAACAGTGTATCATATTCACACATTACAACCCGATTTGACAATTAATTACAATATGTATATGTATTCAAATCAAAATTAATAACAAAGAGTTAAGTGTTGTGAGTTTTTACTGTCCATCTAACTCAAGTCCTTCATTTAACAAAAATAATTTAGATAATTTGATTAGGTCCATTCCTGCACCTATGATAAGTAGGCTGCCCGGTAAGTAGAGGGAGTTCCATACTTAAGAACCTATTCTTGACATGTATTATACCTTTTTTATAATACTCATAGTTTCATTGTCCGAAAACACTGGCCACTTAGAGAAAAAAAAACAATGTTCGATTTTCAATTGTTTTTTAAAGTCGTTGAGTCGCTGGTGAAAATGGAAATGTCCCGTGAAAGTTTTAGAGGTTTAGGCGTATAATGTCCCACTCGCAAAACGTCTCTTGGTCCCTTTCGCAAAAGGTCCCTTTTATAAAATGTCCCATTGCCAAAACGGCCCTTCTGCAAAATATCCCGTTCTCAAAATGTCACTTTATATAAATAACGTCCCTTTCGCAGATTCGCAGAAAGTCCCTTTCACGAAATAACCCAATCGCAACACGTCCCTTTCGCAAAATGTCCCGTAAAAAATGGCTCGTACCAATGAGTTTTTTGGAACTGTGTACGAAATATCATTTGATATTTACTAGTTGCTTTTCCGGACTATTCCCAATCAGGCCTAGTTTACCCTCTGGGTTGGAAGGTCAGATGGTAGTCGCTTTCGTAAAAACTAGTGCCTACGCCACATCTTGGGATAGTGTTACCAAATTGAACGCCAGGCTCCGTAACCCGTAACATAAGCTAAAAAATGCTAAGAAAGAAGACAGTAAAAAATGTACAGTACAAACAACAACACAGCAGCTGTGAATACAGACAAAGTACCAGATATATGCAATGATATAATAAGTAAAGATATGTTACACCGGCTCTAAAATTGAAGCGCTCAGATTGCGATAATTCTAACAATCGCTCTTAGTCCTACCCAGACCACCGAGGGGTGTGTACCACTGCAGAGTTCACGCAAATCACATGAACTGCGCCCTAAAATGTCATTTTATGTTATACAATAGTAAAAACCACAAAATAAAATGCAAAAATGCCCTTAGCATCACAGATCATGCGCAATTAAACTTAATTATATTTTTTTTTCAATTTTATTATTTATTGAAAATAAATAGGACGCCATTTTGACGTTTGTGACTGACTTCGAGAAAAAGAAAAACTTATGCTGTTTAAATCGAGAGTAACAAAGATAAAACAATGTTTATCAATAAAAGAATGCACGCGCGACTGTCAAATGCTAGTTGTCTCTTTTTTATTTATTAAATACGAGTATATGTATTTTTCCATCTCTTTTACGCATTTTGAAGTATGAAGATAGGTGTATGCATGGTGTATGTCAACTGTCAATAAATTGTAAGTGTATGATGTGAAGTATTTATTTCGCTCATTTTGTTAGAGTATAACGTATCTTTACTTATATATCATTGGATATATGTATACAAATCCTTATGGCACAGGCAATAAAGTTCTGTATACATATTTTTGACACTTTGTCTGTATTCACAGCTGTGTTGTTGACTGTACTCAACTAGTACCATACTAAATGTATGGACGCCTTTCAACCTCATTTTTTGGTAGTTTTTGTTTTATTATAAAAAATAAAAAATGCTATTTTAGTCATTCGTCACTGAATGTCACTGAATCAGTTAAAAGTTTTCTCCTATTTATATTTACTGAATAATGGGCATAATGGCCTGTAAACACTTAACGATTACACTCTGTATACATCACAGGTTGCTTCCAGGAAAACCTAACTTGGGTATGGTTGGGCATTGTAATTATTGTAAATGAAAGATAATACTTAAACGCGTGTTTAGTTATTTATTACTAACAACAATGTAGGTAACTATAGATACCTAACAATCCAACTTATAACGTAAGAAATATTCCTTAACATAAATAAAAACCTTATTAGTGCCTCAAATTAAAATTAAAATCTAACCAAAATGTGTGATGTCTAAAAGTCACAAAATTTGCAAAAAAATAACTGTACCTAAACTAGGTACAGTTTTTGGTGAAAATTTTGTGACATTCAGACATCTCTCACGTCATCCTGACAGTCACAAAATCTGCCAATACACAAGCGTTTCCTATTCATTCTCGTATAGAGTTTGTCGCAAAAGACTTACTGAAATAATAAATTCTCTTACAGTTATTTCACCTCTTCGTAATTTTTTAGAATTTTTTTTATATTGTTTGTTGAAATAAATGTCCCGATTTCTTCGATTTTTTTTAAGTATACCTGCAAAGCCTTTTTGTATTTTTCTGTCTGCATGCTTTGATTCTTTTAGAAATGTCTGTATAACCCAAAACAAACCGGGATGTTTCGTCAATTTTTTATTAAAACGGCTATTCCAGCCTTCGACTGGATTTGTAGTGCGGTGCAATTGGTCGTAGCAAGACAAAAATGTCGGGTTGTATTTAGGATACCAATATCTTTGAAAATATCCCTGAAAAGCCCTCATTTTATCTGTCTGAGGCATACTTTGTCGTATAAATATCCACGCTTCGGCCATATATTCTGCAGGAAGAAGTGCAAAATTAGCACACCATCTTGTAATCTTTCTACCTTGTCCTGTCAATGTATTATTTAACTTCCGTGATTTTTTCCAAACTGCGGCATTGAAATGTCTGTAACAACCGCTGACTTCGACTTCTGGGAAAACTCTCGTAATCGCATTTATAGGAGCAATTTCGAAGTCACACTTGAAGTATTTTATTGTTAAGCGTAGTTTGTTTTTTAACAGTTCAAAAAGTTTCGTATATGTCTCTTCGGTTTTATCCGGAAGTATGGCATAGATGACGGGTACAACATTGCAAGAAGACTTGGTCGAGTTTACGTCTAAATGTATCGTGTACACTTGAAAGTAATCTCTGGGAGCCGTTTTAAACGTACCGTCTCCGAAATAATGGGCTTCTTTTAGTTTTCTTATAGCTTTCCTTGCAATTTTGTTGCAAAACACAAACATTGTCCTTCCATCATCATGCTCAACATCGTCATGTATTAAAAAATCGTTACCTAAACAATCAGGAATATGGCTTATATTGTTTAGTAATCGGTCTGCATTCAAAAATGTCTTCCGGAATCTGTACAACGTATCTTTTTTAGAAGCAAAAGAAGGTGCATCTATGTTATTTATATGTTCTAGGTTTCGGTCAAATATATGTTCTACTGGGCCTAAATCACTACAGACGTCTTCCTTTGTTTGATTTATTGCCAATAGGATATCGTTACTGCTATAATCCTTTTCACATGTGTGATCCTCATCAGCTCCTCGCAGGATCGTAGTCGCTGTATCATTGATGGTTATCGAAGCACTGCACAAATTACGATTGACACATCTCCATTGTGTACTACCACTTTTATTTTTTCTGTTATAATTGTAGCGGTAACCATCTTTTAAGATAGTTTTTTTCCCCTTTTGGTTTTTGGTAAATTGAAAGGGACACTCGGGATCACTCATTTTCTTATTTTATAGTAATATACAATTCATGCCTGACAAGAGAGCTGTGACAAGAGGTCGTTAATTGTTTTGTTATTCTATCTTTTATTTTAATCTCTATTCAAGTGGCCAGTATTGATGACAATCTGTATTATTACCTCTTTAATCCATAAGAACCTGGCTATTTGCAAACGGGACGTTTTGCGAAAGGGGCATTAGGCAGCCGTGACTTTCAGCGATAGGGGTATTTTCAGAAGGGACATTTCGCGAAGGGTATGGGTCATTTTGATAACGGGACGTAATGCGAATGGGTTTTTTTGCATAAGGGACAATTAGCAGAGAAGACGTTTTGCGTATGGGACGTTATTATAGCGGAGGGACGTTTTGCGAGTGGGACATTATACGCCTAAACCGTTTTAGAGCTATAATTTATTACGATTTTAAAAGTGGATTAACACAACAACAATGTGAAGACCGATCGACTATCCAGCTTTTGATCCCGTGCACATTCGTCACTTTTTGACTAAGTGCCTAAAAACGCATTTATGTTTGTTTAGTGCACTTTTGTCAGTAGTGACGAATATGTACTCAAGTTTAATTTCTGTTCGGTTTTGACACTAGTGACCAAAACAAACATATAATAAATTTGGGTACATTTTCGTCTGCTACGAAAAATTTCATTTTAAAGTATTTTACATAGATCTAATAAAGGTAGTTTTTGTAATGAAATACTTAAAAACTAATAAACATCACTTTTATTAAATAAATTTATGGGTAAACATTAGGGTGGGTCACTGATGTATGAAGAAAAAAAAAGTATTTGTTTTTTACTAGTAACAGTTGTCAATAGTTCCGGAATTAGGTCGACAAAGAGTGTGCAAAATTATTTGGCCATCGGAATTAATTTTCTGCCTCCGGATCTAATTGAAAGATTTCATAGAAACTTCAGTACATTTTGTACTGACCACAGTTGATATCTATGTTTTTACTTTTTATTGCAACTTGAGCTATGTTTGAGTATGGTGTTTACCTGGAAATAGCTTTTCTATAGTTATGGAGCCAAAAGAGACGAAAAAAATGTCAAAAATAATAACTTTTTTTTTTGAAGTTCCATACATTTTAAGAAAATTACTAATCAAATCCGGAGGCATAAAAACTTAAATTAAAAATATAATAAAAATAAGAGTGATAATCAAATATCAAATGGCACCGTTTTGTAACTATCATCTTCAGAAAATCGAAATTTTTGAAAAATGACCCACCCTAGTAAACATACTAATGACGCTCCACAATATCGGAAAGCATTACCGACACAATACCTTCAACCCTATTTAATGCAAACCTAAGAAGGTCGGCGATCGTTTCTGCGTGGCTGGTGTTAAATTCCGAGGAATTGTTGGGCGACTCAATCACCACGCTCCATTCTTCCTCACCAGCTATGCAATGATTGGTGCACACACGTGTTCCACGTGATATCAAAAAATTAAGTCTACACAGAAAGTTAATCTTTGTAATGTTCGAAACTTCCCCAAAATCTTTTCGGGGATATCCAGGAAACACACAGGTCCCCTCAATTTCTGGCGTACCTAAAATACCGTTTCGATTTAAATTTATTTGTCCAGACATTTTTCTGAATTTTCGACTGAGTTCGCACTTCTTTCAATCTTGGTTTGAATCGTACGTTGACATACATGTACATGTCATATTGATAATTTCTTATTCAACCTTACTCCACTTCAGTCATGGCTAGAAATAGATTTTATATCTTGCTATCTAGGCACTTCTTGTTTATGATTAATGATGACATAGAATTGTCATATTTTTATTGCACGTCATTACAATAACGGTTATTGTTGCGAATGCAAATTATTGTAGTTGTAAGAAATGGATTGTTCGGATATTTTTATAACGCCTGGTAAAAGAAACAAAGATTCTGTTATTACTAACGGACATAGATATACATTATCAAGAAAAAATCTAGACGATACAACAAGATGGAGATGCGAAAAGCGAAATTTTTGCAATGCGTCTATTACTTTGAGTTCAAATCGAGATTCAATCATAAGACAGACTGAACATTCAAAAGATTGTACCGCCGATTTCGAACATGTCGAATTCGTAAAACAATTTCAAATCTGTAAAAAAAGAGTAATGGAAGAATTTACGCCCATACAGCAAATTTTTGAAGACTGCATGCTACCACTTCTCGATAAAGGAAGACAATTTGTGCAGAATATACCGTGTTTTGAAGAAAAAAAGACGGGATTATATAATTTAAGAAAACGTCATAACAAAATTAAAAAACTTATATTTACATCTCCGAAAGAAGTGGAAATACCAAAAAAATTAAGCCAATTCTAATAAATGAGGTTGATGACGGAATGTTAATATTTGTGAGCCCTAATGCGAGAGGAATATTTCAAAGGGCAAAAATAATTTTCGGCGATGGAACATTCAAAATTGTACGACACCCATTCAAACAACTCTACACATTCCACGCAGACATGGGTAGTACTTCAGAGAAAAATGTTATAGTGCCCCTTATTTATGCAATCTTGCCAGACAAGAAACAAATAACTTACGAAAAATTATTGATGATTTTAAAAGATAAATTACCACTGTGGAACCCATCGCTTTTTAAACTTGATTTTGAGATCGCGATGTATAATGCTATAAATAAAATTTATCCAGACAGTAAAACATCAGGATGCTACTTCCATTATACGAAAGCGATTAAAATGGAAGCTAGAAAATTAAAAATTAATAAAACCAAAAAGGGGAAAGCATTTGTAAGATGCTGTCAAGCTTTATGTCACCTACCCGAGGAAATGATCGGAGAAGGATGGTTGTCCATAGTCGATATGTTGCCAAATAATTGCAAAACAAAGAAGTTTATGGATTATTTTCTGGATCAGTGGCTATTTAATGACTCCATAAAAACTTTCAGCTGTTTTAATGAACGCCATAAGACAACCAACTCAGTCGAGGGTTTCCATAGCCGGATTAACAAAAAAATTCCTAGAAAGGCAAGTTTATTAAGGCTTATGCATGGCATAAACAATGAAATCAAGATAAACGACATCAAAATTATAAAAATACAATCGGGCTCACTTAAGATCGAGAACCGCAGGAAAGTTGATGTAGAAACAACTAAAAAAAGAAAACTTTTAGTTGAATTGTTGCTGAAAGGAAAAATTAATATAAAAACATGCTTGA
>JALPQI010011441.1:0-43779 GCA_025490895.1 Thaumatotibia leucotreta | reverse complement strand
CTCCATTGTATGAGTAAGCGTCAGTTGCTTTTGCTGGTAGTCCCAATAGATGGCACTTCAGTACAAGTTTCAATGTCACATATTCGGGCCTTGGAAATATTAACACTCAGTCCTAATAAACATCAGCCTCTTAAAATTATGCAAATAATTTAGATATAAGCTAATTATTTCAATATGAAGCATTAAAGGTACATACATACATTAATCATCGTTTAATTGCCCTAATAGTTGATTTTACCTTATCGATGGCAACTCAAGCTATAATGACGAGTATTGGTACAGCGTCGGGTACTAGTTCTTCCACCTTATACCAATTTAAGTAGTAAACCTACATAAATACCAATAATTTAGGTTAGCCTGTTTAAATTAATATTATATCCGTCCGCTTTTTAAAGTCGATAAATTACAACATGCGCTTCAAAGGTAAAACTAAAAAGACCTACATTTTCTAGTAATAAACGCTCTTCAAAGTTTTTACTAAAAATGCATCGTGAATAAAGTGCAGTTTATTTACTAGCCCGTTTTGAAGTCTGATGCGACCGTTTTGCGAGCAATTTTCCGCTCCTGTTGGCAAAATTACGGCAATAAATAGTTATAGAAGCTGTTTCGATGACATTTTCTTTGTATTTGTAATCTTTGCTCCATTTTAAGTTACCTTCTATGGATTAATGCAGTTTTGGCAGATCTTACTCTATTTTAATTTGCCTTTGAAGGATCATATCATTAGCCTATATTAGTCCACTGTTGGACGAAAGCCTCTCCTATTAACGCATACACGCATAAGGAGGTACATTCCTTTAACCGCTACGCTAGGCAAGCGGATTGGCGATCGCAGTACCCACTATGATGACGCTGCTGCTCATTATCAATCTTATATCGGTGAATGGTTAGTGACACTTCAATCCCTTAGTCGACTCTTAGGACACTCGCAGGAAGAGTTGGGATGGTGACAAATCAAACGTATTACATTCTATTATGGGGTATTATCTTGTTACTCACTCAAAAATACTGCTCACCTTAGTAAACACGCACAAAGCACATAACTTTATTCCTAACAAAACGCATTCGATTAAACTGAGCAACAAAGTTGTAGTTTTGCCTCAGAGACCTTTGAATGTGAAAGACTGCTCAAAAACTTTTTAGTAAGTGTAGGTGATAGAGTAATACAGAACTCACGAAATCGACATTGTGGAAGTATACATGACAGCCACGACCACTGAACCAGTATTTGTGATAAATAAATATACAAATAATGCCCTCATCGGGATTTGAACCCGGAACCTCTACCTTTGTAGGTCACTACTAACTAGGCTACATAATAATTGTATTTTTACTCGTACTTCCGTCACCACACGGCAAACAAGCATACAGCCCGTATGTAAACGACAAATGGATATACATATGTTCCGAAAATCCTGTTGTAATTCCTCTATACTACTTTTTATCCCCATGCTGGCCGACTATGGCAAACTTCAAAATCCGCAAAGGACTATGCGTCAAAAAGGACCAAAACCAACAGATCTGGGAGTAGTGTCATTAAAAAGGTTTGTTTATGTACTTTATTTCATTCTATAGGACCAAAGTTGAATTCCCTTAGATAATTTTTTATATAAAATAATAATTGACTTGATTAAAGAATCAATATCACTAAAGTTTAAATCCTGCACCAAACCAAAGCTTTCTGTTTAGCCCAATGGTTGACTGGTAGAGAATGCCTTAAGGCAAGGTTAAGTTCGCCATTTGTACTCTTTTATATTGTGCAATAAAGTTTAAATAAATAAATAATTTTATATGAGTAAGGCGTTCTGCGGATAATACTCTCCAAGTAAATCACCGTCGTTCAGACACCATGCATCATAGTATTTACTCTGACTTAAATACAAATATCTCCGTTTTGCAATGGAATTGAACATAGTGCCCATATAATGAAATTAAATAAATGTAAATACCTATTTAATGACACCACTTTTAGCTCTGTTGGTTCTTGGTCCATTCTCCATACAAATATGCCCATGGTCCTTTCGAGGATTTGTCTCTGTCACTCCAACTAACGCGTCATAAGGCTCTCTCCAAACCTATCGACGCTTTCGCGTTTATCGCGTCGTGCGGGACTGCACTCCCCTGCTTGTACAGTCAAAGACAAAATAAGGGGTATACAAAAACGTTCAAAAATATGTCCCAGTGCACTCTACTTCTGTGTAATATGAACGTCGTAACATATTTATGAACGGATTCTTTCGATACTTATTTTTGCACTTGACTGTATCATACCGTGGACTGGTAGCTATAAAATATTGTTTTGAGATTTTTGTATTTTAATTAGTATGAACTAACCATATTTTGTAAGTTATTTGTATAATCATATATGTGTCACTTGGTTACACTAAATAAATAATTTGAATTTGAAATAAATAAATTATAAATATTAGATGTCATATACCAAAGAAAACCCGGCCAAGTGCGAGTCGGACTTGCGCGCAAAGGGTTCCGTACCATTATCAATTTATTATTAAAAAATGCAGTTAAATCAACCTACCTCAAAAACTATAGGAGATAATTTAATCAAACCAAAAATCGTTGATACAGTTTATTAATGTACATAATATATATTTTTTTTAGAATTTTATATCGCGTAGTTTAAAAAATAGAGGGGGGGGGGGACACATTTTTCAAACTTTGAGAGCTGATATCTCGAAAACGATTTGCTTAAATAAAAATGAGATTTATAAACCTTCATATCATTTTCAAAGACGTTTCTATTAATACCCCACACGCTTATATACAACTAAAAAAATTTTTCTATCCCTCAGTTACATGTATGGAGGGCCCCCACCCCAATGGATTTTTTTACAATTTAGTATCATAATCCTGTAGCGGTTCATACAAGATATATCCTTACCAAATTTCGTTACTGTAGCATTTATAGTTTCCGAGTAAATCGGCTGTGACAGACGGACAGACGGACAGACGGACATGACGAATCTATAAGGGTTCCGTTTTGCCATTTTGGCTACGGAACCCTAAAAAACGACCAAGATCACCTATTTCGCAATATGTTTGAAATAAATAATTTGATTTTTAATAATAATTTGATTTTAGATTTGAAGACCAGCGCTGGCTCTGCTGGCAAAATGCAGAGTCTTGGCCATTTTCGGGACAAAATTTCGTGTTTACTGTTTTGTGTTGTTTGTACTGTGTTCTTGTCTTGAATAAACGTTTTTCTTTCTTTCTTTTGAATTTGTATCACCGCCGATCGGTGTCGTCCGAGTTGTTTCTTCTTCGCTCTTATTGTGTAGTAATAAAGGTTTTGATATAAAAACATCCTCGAATCTGCAAATAGGGCCACTGTTGACAAGGTGGGTTTAAACCAAAATGAGCGATTGCTCATCCTATCTCCACTCTATGTAATTCGTTCGTAACACAAAACGTAATTCATCGAACTTCGTTCGTTCGAGCGAACTTGAGAAGCTTCGACTCGAAGTGCATTCGAGTCACATTATTAACTTACTGAACGTCTCTATTATGTGCTAGTTACTGGCACGGCAAGCGTGCAAGTTGCAATTTACTCTCCATAGCACTCGCCACCTGCGACCGAGTAATGTTTGTTCGGGGTCCATTATGCCAGTATTCGAGCGAGTCAGATAGGTACGATTGGGTTTATTGTGCTAACTTTATAAGGTTGGAGAAATATTATTTGACCGACTCTTATCTCACTTACGACCTTTTGTTTTGCGTCATTAAGAATAGAAAAGTGCTCGACTGCTGATTGTCTAATAAGTGTTAACGCAAAACAAAAGGTAGTAAGTAAGATAACAGTCGGTCAAATTATATTTCTCGAACTATACTCATTTAGTTGTATGTCATGTAGTTTACTTTAAGGCGAGGTAAGCGTAGAATTCCCGTTTGTTTTTTTCAGTATTCTTAATAATACTACTTCCTTATGAAGTAAAACTTATATATGTTACATTTGAGAACTTGATCTATCCCGCATTGATTAGTATTAGGTTTTTAAACAAACTTCGCCCTATAAAAAACGATTCCAAACATAGGTCTAATGTCTGCATGAAAACTCATTTTGCCAAGAAACTACATAACTTTACCAAGAAAAAAAGATATCAGAAGAAACGTCAAAGTCTGTGTCTACGGTTAACGAGAAGAAATCATTAATATTGGAAGAATTATATTTCATCTTACAAAATATGTGAAATTATTCTCCCGGATCGCTCCTGCTGTCATCTTTCAGTCCCAATCGGGACCTGTTGGAGGGAGGACGTACGTCGATTTTGCGCACCGCTGTCGTCAACCAAACTATCTTTAAGATTGGTGTGATAACACATAAAAAAAAGTTATCGTCACTGGGGCTTCGGAGACTGAATAAACATAAGTGGTGAGTGACTAAATTAATAGAATTATGTTATTCAATATATTAAACCAAAACAATAACAAACATATTACACAGTATAGATAAAAACAGTAGGATGACTACTGGTGATAAGACCATGACACATTTTGACATGACGAAAATAGTGAAATAATTAAGAATGGTACCTACTCGTATCTATTAAAAATAGAATTTTATGTCCATAATAGTTCGTTATCATCCAATAATTTTTTGAAATCACAATTTATTTTGGAATTTGAATTATTTTATGAAATGTTTTGCAAGCAGTCACACTATATTGATTTAAACTTTCACGATTATCACTCATATTTTAAATACAAACGGGTCCTATATCCTGACGTTTCGGGCATGACGTTACACCCGTGGTCGCAGGCAGGCATGAGTATCAATAAAATACTACTAATAATATACTATCGATTAAAAAAGATTATGGAAAATAATACGAATTGTTACAAAACATACCGAGAATAGTAAATTTCGATTCAAGTGCGAAAAAAAAAAGTTTTAAAGGAGTGGAGATAAATTGACACGAGTTACGAATTTCGTTTCCGCACGTGTATCGTACGTTTTTCAGTACATATGGCCCTCCGAAGATTTCGACCTGACGTAAAATGAACCACTTCTGGCACTAGCGAAAATGCACCATCTGTACTAAAAAATAAGCTTTACATAAAAAATTTAATGGAAAAATATACGAATGACTAAAGTTGCTACAGATCTGAGGCGCCAATACAGACAAGTCCGTAGAAAAATCTACCGAAGTACCCGTCATGACCGTCGAGTATGGGCTGAAGAGGTCGCAGACTGCGCCCAGCGCGCCGCCAACTCCGGTAATCTCAGGGAGATGTACAAGGCGACGAAGACCTTGGCCGGTAATAGGAACCAGAGGAAGAAGAAGCCTTTGAAGGACAAAACAGGTCAGTTTATTGTGACATCGGAGGGACAGCTTCAACGCTGGTGGGAGCACTTTGAGGAGATCTTCCAAGTCCCGAACGACCCCGTTACGCTTGCAAGTGCTGCCAGCTTGCCTGCACAAAACCTGGACATAGATGTGTCTCCCCCTACAGCTGACGAGGTAGTAAAAGCCATCCGATCGCTGAAGAATGGAAAAGCCCCAGGAGTAGACCTTATCACAGCGGAAATGCTGAAAGCCGACATCCCTTCCGCTGCAAACGCGCTGACGCCTCTCCTGAGGAACATCTGGTCAGCCGAAGAGTTGCCTGGTGACTGGAGCAATGGCCTTCTGATCACTGTACTTAAGAAGGGAGACCTTAGTCAATGTGGCAATTGGAGAGGTATCACTTTGCTCTCGATTCCTTCTAAGGTGCTCTGCAGGATAATCCTGGACAGACTTTCGCGGGCCGTAGAACCTCTTCTCCGCAAAGAACAGGCTGGTTTCCGGCCCAATCGATCGTGTACGGACCAGATTAACACCTTGCGCATAATCCTCGAACAGGCATCAGAATGGCAGAGGGAAATGTACCTGACCTTTGTGGATTTCGAAAAAGCCTTCGACACTTTGAGATGGAACTGTATCTGGGATCGGCTACGTGAAATTGGAGTCCCCGAGAAGATTACAAACATGATTAAGACCATCTACAGGAACTCCTGTAGAGTAACTCACGACGGTCTCATTTCGGAGGACATACCTGTTCATGCGGGTGTACGCCAGGGGTGTCTTCTTTCCCCTCTCCTCTTCCTTGTCGTTCTCGATGGCATCATGGTCAAGACCAACAGTAAGCGCCGCGGCATAGAGTGGGGGCTGTCCAACGTGCTGGAAGACTTAGACTATGCCGGTGACCTATGCCTATTGAGCCACACACGTGCCGACATGCAAGCCAAAATGGACGACCTACGGCGAGAGGCCTTGGAGACGGGACTTAAAATCAACACCAGGAAGACCCAAGACATGAGGTGCGGAGCAACCAGTTCGGTACCGTTGCTCATTGGCACAGAGGGCGTGGAGACAGTCCACAAATTTACGTACCTCGGTAGTGTAGTGTCGGAAACTGGAGGGACCGAAGAAGACATCGCTTCAAGGATCGCCAAAGGAAGAGCAACCTTCGCACAGCTCCGTCCTGTATGGCAATCGCGGAAACTGACTCGGAGAATTAAGCTCAAGGTATTCCGGTCCAACGTGAAATCCGTGTTGCTGTACGGATGTGAGACGTGGAAGGTCACTAAAGACATCTCGCACCGGCTACAGGTCTTTATCAACCGCTGTCTTCGCCGCATTCTCGGCGTGTTCTGGCCCGAGAAAATCTCCAACACAGATCTATGGGAACGCTGTGGTGAGACTCCGATCGACCAGCAGATCAAACGCCGCAAATGGAACTGGATTGGCCATACGCTCCGAAGGGACCCCGACCATATACCGAGGCAAGCCCTAGACTGGAATCCCCAAGTAAAGCGAAAACGTGGCCGCCCCAAGCAGACCTGGCGGCGGACGATCACTACAGAAGCGAAGGCGATAGGGATGACCTGGAGCGAAGTAAAGCGCGAAGCTCAAGACCGTTCGGGATGGCGACGCACTGTGGACGCCCTCTGCCCCATCTAGGGGACATAGGACATTAAGTCAAGTAAGTCAAAGTTGCTACAGGGAATGGCGCCCATTATGTTACATTTGCATAAAGGGTAAATTAATAAAAAAATTAAAATTTTATTTGATAAATGTGATCTATTATCTATCTATACCAATGATATGGTACATATTTATTGTAACGGTGAAAAAGTAACCCTGTATAACACAGATGAACTTGACCATGTACAGTGATCGTACTAATAATGTGGATGACGTTAAATCACCTATAGAATGTTTTCAAAAATATTTTTACTAAAATTGCCACTTATTATTTATCAACCTCTTTAATTAAACGAAAGTGTCATTTGAAATAAGTAAGTTGAGTACATAATGTCGTTCTTTTACTAATGTTTTAAAATACACAATTGAATGTCGAATTTACGAGAATATTGTTATTAATTACCCTTTTTGGAGATACGTGACAAAAACATGTACGTGCTGTGATCAAAATATACTAAACATAGGACCAACATTCAAATGCATTTTGGAGATAACACAATATATCAGAAATATAGAGCCAAAGAAAACGCAAATAGTATTAAAGACTGTATCATTTATTATAAATACAAGTTCGACCTGGTCTAACTATTGAAATATGTATTATTTTGCGTTTCTATGTTCTGAGTGTATGGTGTGTATGTAATGTATGGCTACTTTCCAAGGCTTTATCGTGCTATAAATATTGCCTATCAAACGTTTTTCGGACAAACCTATACAGCTGAATGTAAGACTATTTCAGCAACTCCATGGTACTATTTTAAGAAGCAATAGTTCAAGATGCTGTCCGAGTATATTGTCTAAACGGAGTCTTCATGATTCCCCAATCAGGCATACACAAATAAAATGTGGTGGATTTTATGTTTTACATAAAATCGGATTTTTACACAACGTTTTAGATGCCATTCACTTTCTTATGCGTGCGAGAACAGCGAAGCTATAAAAATCAGCCATATATAAAAGCCTTAATGAAACACCATGGGCTTGATCCATAGTTAAAGCAGTGTGGATATAAATGCTCCATGACAGTTATATTAGATGTCAAAGTCAAATACACGTAAGCTACATACCATATTCTCATTAAAGTATCCTTTCACAAATTCAGGTCATTTTTTTGGGCAATATAAGTGCTATGGCAATATCTAAATGTTTGACATTACAAAGCACATGAAAGCATGTCTTTCAAATTACGATTTTTTTGTGTGTTATGTCGTCTTTTTCGCAAAACGTTAATTTTCTTGTAATAAATTTTCTTTACTTGTCCGAAATATTTTTTATGCTTTACGTCGAGTTTCTAGGATGAAATGTGTACCTTATTAAAGCAGTAATTAGACACATGTATGTTTTCATATAAAAATGTAATATAAAGAAATATGGCTAAGTAAAATATAATTAATGATACACCCTTTAATATAGGCCTCACAAATTTTATGATAGCAGCAAGTATATTCGTATACCCTGGGTGCAACTACAAAATACAATCAATACATCTTTCATCCAGTATAAATGTAATGGATTTATTCGCGATTATTATATTACTTTGTGAAATATGCAGCACGGAAGCTTAAATAAAAGCATTATCCTATATTCAAAATTAGGTACGTTATTTTTGCGTCATTTGCATAATTAGTTCGACCCCTGATCATCGTGTATAATTAAATACTTTTTTTGTGGACAGTCCTTATTTCAAAAATTTTGAAAATCAGCATGTTTGCATAATTTTTATGAAATTGTACGCCTGATACGCATTATAGGACTGCGGATCTCTAACGAGTTTCGTATTAAATATTGATGGGATAGTCTCGCATCCGTGTATTTTCTAAATTTACCGTCTACTTTACACATGGCTTGCTAGAGCTTGCCAGATTATAAATTAATCACTTATATTATTATTATGTTACACTATGTCGTTTCGATTCACACTAGTCACATAGTTGTAGTACTGTAAATATTTTCACTATGAGTATTACAGTATCACATCATCATTGACGGCGACTGTCACGGGTATTAGCGGAGGTTGGATGACGCTTAAAACTAGCGTTGGGAGGTCAAAGAATATGGCCTTAATACAAGTTACACAAACAATTTTTAGTCCAATATTACAATACAATACTCTTTATTGGACATCTCGTAAAATAAAAAACAGGCAAAAAAATACAATCTTAAAGGTAGAGGTAACACAACAGGCGGTTTTATCGCTAAAGAGCGATCTCTTCCAGACAACCTTTCGCAGTGCTTGAATTTGAAAGTCTTTGATCATAAGTGTACCACGATCTACTAATGAAATAGGGAAATTTATATTTTCGACTCACGACTCGCAGTGTTCAGAAGGCCGGTAGCTAAACTTATCTTACATCATACTCAAGCTTGAAAATAGATATTAATTTATAATTAAAACTGAAAAAAAATTGTTAGTTGTTAAGTTATTCCATCAGTATGTATAATTTTAGTTTTAGGATAGTGGTTTGCTCTTAAGGTGCGTTTAAACCAAAAGAGCATTCACTGTTCTAGCGCCCGTTCTACGAAATCAACCAATCACGTTTTGTGTACCGATCGAATTTCGTAGAGTGGGAGTTTAGAACAGCGAATGCTCTTTTAGTTTGAACGCACCTTTATATTTGTCTTTGCTGTGCAGGTCTGTTTTGGATGGCATTTTTATTTCAAACCAGTTCCTTAATGTATATTGTTAATCATTCAAAAAATCAAAAAAAATCAAAAATATTTTATTCGATAGCTTTAGAAGTAATAACAATATCTACACTGGTGCCTCTTTTTAAGTGTTAATACACTTGTGCTAAGAGAGCACCGCTCATCCAAAGAGTAATTAAGAAGCACATTACAATCTTAGGCTATGTTCTTAAGAATACAAAATTTAAAGTAACAAAAGTATCAAGTTTAACGCAGTAAACATTATACATTGCAATATAATTTTAATCCTAGACTAACTCAGGGTATGTGTGTGGTGTACGTGCGTGTGTGTGTGTGTGTGTGTGTGTGTGTGTGTGTGTGTGTGTGTGTGTGTGTGTGTGTGTGTGTGTGTGTGTGTGCATGCGTGTGTGTGTGCATGCGTGTGTGTGTGCATGCGTGTGTGTGTATGTGTTTGTTGTGTTCCGTATGCGTGCATATATGTTTGGGTCTACATTCAATGTTCGCTATACTTATTTTGAAGCAAGTTTTCTATGTCATTATAGTTTTTAGTTTTTAGCCACTTAGTTAATTTTTTCTTACACTCGTATGTAGTACAGGAGTGAATGTCGATGTGTTTGTTTATTTGATTGTACAAATTGCTAGATTGTGTCTGTTGCTGTCTTCTGGCAAATGCAGTTTTCACTGTAGATGTTTTAATTACATTTGTCCTTTTCCTACGTGTGTGTGTGTTTTCTGCTTTGTATGCGGTTCGTTTGTGTGTTTTTATAATAAGGTTTAGAATATACAATTTCCTTACTGATAGTAGGTCACAAAGTGAATACAGTTCGTTTGTGGAGTATCTGAACGGTTTATGGTGCATTACTTTTAGCAGTGCTCTTTGAGATCTTTCAATCTCAAGAAACTTAGTTTTGGTTGCCCCACCCCATACAGAGATACAGTATGTGATGACTGATTGAGCCAGCGACACGTAAACTTGATTTAGCACAGTTCTTGTAACTACATGTCTCAAATTTTTGAAAGTCCAGATTAATTTGCGGATCCTGTTCATTATGTTCTCAACATGTAGATGCCATGTAAGTCGCTGGTCAATCGTAACGCCAAGATATTTCGTGTGATCGACTTTGTGAATAGATGGGCAGGAGCAGACTTGTGGGTTGCAGCAATTATGAATTTTTAAAGAGAATTCGTTTCTTGGTTGTGAACGTTTAGTGTTGGAGAAGCAAATAAAGTTCGTTTTATTGGTGTTAAGAGTGAGCAAGTGTCTCTGAAGCCAGTTTGAAATTTTTCGAAGGCCAAGTTCTGCAACGTGATGAACCTCTTCCCACGTATTGGCTGAAAAAACAATAGCTGTATCATCTGCATATGTGAATATTGTTCCAGATTCTACAGTCATGTTGCATAATTCATTTATATACATTAGAAACAGAGTAGGTCCAAGAACACTACCCTGTGGTACACCGTAGGACACTACGCGTTCATCACTAGTGTAATTACCTAGTTTGACCTTCTGTGTTCGGTTTTGGAGGTAACTACCCAGAAGAGCCAGACAAGTGCCTCTGATGCCTTTATTTTCCAGGATGTTGATGAGGATGGGAATCGACACGGTGTCAAACGCCCTTTTGAGATCCAGAAATACTGCCAAACATTTTTCGTTTTTGTCTACTTTATTAATTATAAGTGAAGATAGTGAAGTGACAGCATCTTCTGTCGAAATACCTTTTCTGAAACCAAACTGTGCGTTCGACAGAATATTAAATTTATTTAAGTAACTAATTAGTCTATTGTTTATCAGTTTTTCCAGAACCTTTGAAATAGCTGGCAATACCGATATAGGCCTGTAATTAGATACGTCGTTTTTACTTCCTCCCTTGAAAACTGGTGTAATTATTGCTTGTTTAAGGACGTCAGGAAATACTCCCTGTTCGAAGCACATATTGGCTATACGTGTAATAACCGGAACTACGGTACTACTGGCCAGTTTCAGAAAGTGAGTTGAGATACCGTCCCATCCAGGAGCACTACTTGATTTTAAATTGGAAAGGATTGCAGCTACCTCACATGGATCTGTTTCTAGTAGAGCAAAAGAGTTTAGCACCGTGTCATTTGGAGTTGAGTTGTCGATTGCTATATTACTTATTTGATTAGTAGCAACTGGTGGAATAAGTTCTGCCAGAGATTTACCGATGTCAGAAAAGAACTGGTTGACTGCGTTAATTGACTCTATAGGTGATCCTCTGACTTCTAGTAGCTCATTATTTTCGGATTTGTTAGGTTTGCGATTTGTGATTTTATTTATGGCTTTCCAGAGAAGCTTCGGATTTTTACTAGCTTTCTCTAATTGTTCCTTTTCGTATTTCCTTTTCAGTTTTTTAATTAAGGCATTGCAGTAATTGCGGTATCTTTTATAAGTAAGTTTTATAACGACATTGTCGGGATTCTTCTGGACAGCTTTTTGCATGTTATTTCTATTCTTGATGCATCTTAAAATTCCTGGGGTAATCCATGGTTTAATGATGCGATTTTTCCTTGGAATTAAAGTTACCGTGGTATTTAGAAAAAGGCAACGCCTAATTTTTTCTATAAACATTTCTGTTAAAGTGTTAGAACAATATATATCAAATAATTCTGCTAGATTATCTTTTAGGAGGGCACTGGGCGCATTCTCATAGTTTACTTTTAATTTATTTTTATGGCAGTATTTAGGGATTTTGGTGCTACCGATTTTAAGCAGTATCATCGCGTGGTCAGTTATTGTTGTATCTAGAACTAGACTATTTGCATTAGATAAATTACTGTCGAGCTTCAGCATAAAATGGTCAAGGCAGGCACCCTCCCTTGTGGGGAGTACATGCCCTGGCATCAAGCCATGCATTGCCAACATATTAAGGTAATTTAATCTGTTCGCTCGTTCAGAAGATTGTGCATTAGATTTTACTATTATATTTATATTAATGTCACCAGTTATGACAATATTTTTAGCTGACTTAATAGTGTCTAGATGAGAACTTAGAGAAGATATGAAACCATCTGCATTAAGGATTGATGGAGATCTATATATGCCTAGTATGATAGTGTCATCGGTGGAAATTTCTAGGCAAGAGGCATGTGTTAGTATTACTTCCCTGGTCTTAAATTTGCGGCTATTATTAACGTACACAACAACACCATCATTTTGGTTTAGGTGGTTAGTAGATGAAAAATGTGTGTAGTTTTCTAGTGATGGGACGAGTTTATCCTGGTGCAGCCGGCGCTCACTCAATATAATAATGTCGACTTCAGATTTAAAATTATGTAGTACTGCTACGAGGGAGTCTATGTTGCAATAAATACTTCTTATATTTTGTGAAACTATAGTTAAATCTGATGGATGGAAACTAGTATGAAGTGAGATGTTTTCAGTGTTGCATTTCATAGACTGTGCAATTTTTAAGTCGTCTATTAGATTCAAAGTTACAAGTGTGTCATCCATATTTAGAGATGTAATATATAAACGTCAGATAGGGTAGCATACGGGTTTGTGTAATGACATATATAAGTATAATATTTATTTTTACGTTGTTTAGACTATGAACTGGTAAGCTGCCGAAATTTGCGTGGCAAACATTTTTATTTATACCTCGTTTGTACCTAAGTAGATGTGTTATTCGTTTTATATGCAAGAAGTGCATGAGTGTTGGTAAGATTTGAATTTGCTTGTGAGTGTGAGAGTGTAAGTAAAATATTAGATAATTCGATGTGTTATTGTGTGAAAGATGTGCAGTGTGGTATTTTGTGTGTGCATACGGTGCATGCGTCGTTATATAACATGTAGTATAGACATTTTTTTGTACATATAATTTGAACAGGTAGGATGATATAATCCAACAATATATTATTATAGCAAGAAAACATGCATTACATTTAGATAGTCACGTTTCCTGAAAAAGTCTTTGTATCTGCGACTCACTTGTGACTAATATTATTGGTGAAGTCTTATTTTTCCTTATAAATACCTTCCCCAGTTCAGTCCAGCAGAATTCATAGTTCTTCGAGCGGGATAAGTCACGGGAAAGAAAACGCAAGCGTGCCGCTTTAGCAGTTAAGTGTTCCGTCACATAGATTGGAGTTTCCGGAGAAGCGAGTCCAAGATGTTTGGTACTTAGTTTATTTTGTTTATTCGCTCGATTATATTCCTTGCATCATTGTACTGAATGTTATCTGTTTGGTGTGCCTAATAAATAAAATAAAAATAAAAAATAGTGCGATTTAGTTTAGGACCTAATCTGAATAGCATTCTATCACTTTTTTAGATTACCTAATTGTCAAAAATGTATGACATACGGTATTGAAACGTGGTTATTTACAATGGACCTCATAATATGGCTCAAAATTACCCAAAGCTCTAGGAGAGGGCTATTGCTCGTATTAGTTTTAATTGACTTTAATGATTACTTTAACACAAGATTGAATTTACACAAAATAATTCCATACTATTACTACTAATTCATCTTATTGTTCTTCCATCTATCGGAGTATTCAACTTAAAAATTATAATGATTATCTTACTTGACTCATCTTTCATATTACTCAAAATAATTCCATAATTAGCAATTCAAATGTTACTCAAGCGACCCGAATAGAGAAATCAAAATTAAGTTACCACTGACTCAGCTCATTGTCATTATGATATAGTAGGTGTAGGCTGAGAGACAGACTTATTTCAAGTCATGTTATTACATACTCCATTGAAATAATTCTTCACATACTTAATGCATTAAATTGTATTCCTAAAGTCGCGTTTAATATTGACATTCATACAAAATTTAGGAACTATTTAACCTCGTGAGCATGTTGCATTATGTACTTGTACCAATCCAATTTGAATCTTTCATGAACCAATTAAAGTAGAATTTCTTTTATTTCATTGTTATTTTTTACAAACAAATAAAACTCTTACCCGTTTACGTATGATAGATGAAAACAAGGTTCAAGGGCCTTACGAAGTTAAAGAATTTTATATTTTTATTTAACCTATATTGCACAAAAGAAAAAAACTTGACGTATAAAAGGTGGACTTAATACCATAAGGCATTCTCTACCAATCAACCTTTAAATAGGCAAAGCAGAGAGATTGGTGAGAATAACAAGAGTTTATTCGGAAAATGAAAGCACGTAAGATATAATGGGTCAATATCCATGATGACATTGCTGGTAACCTCACATCATGATGTGGGGTTACCAGCAATGATACTTTAATTCCATCTATATTATGTCCAGAACCCAGAGCGCTAGCAAACATTTTGCTTATCAAGGTCTTAACAGAAATATACATGAAATTTGGAACATTCAGTACCTATTCAGTTTAAGTTTTCCAACTATCTGTATTCCTTTTAAAATTGTATAAATCTAGAAATCAGGCTGCACTGCTGCTGGAATGTGTGGTTTGAAAAATTACTGACATTTTATGAGCAATCTTGATGTACCGTAGAACAAACCTTGGAATTTGCCTGAATTTCATCCTAATGGCTACTTGATTGGTCTACAAAGTTTAAGTAATAATCCAAGAGGTGATGTTATAGATCTAGCCAAGGATTGGATTCGGTTTTTTAGAAAAACCTTGAAATATCCCTATATTTTAAAATGTTCTATACTATTTACTTGTATGTAGTACTCAATACTTTATGTAGTTAATTAACAACATCGTATTTGTAAGTTACTCCATTCACAAAAAAATGTATACCAAATAACGCAAAAGTGTGAAAAAGGAACCGTTCTTACGTATGGAGAAAATACCAGTTTCCGATCCTTGGGTCCAAAAACAGAACCTGATGATGATTAAATTATTGACAGCTTCACTTCTTCCCAATTCGTAGCTCGCACTCGAACTCTCAAATTAAATTAGTCAAAATGCCAGAAGTTCTCGTAAATGACGGATTTATCCGAGTTGGAGTGTTGTGGTAATTTCGCGGAAACGTGGGAGAGGTTACCGTAATAGCCGCACGTACTTTTAATGGTGTTCGCTAAGTACTTCTTAGATTAGAACACTTGAAGATTTGAACTTGAGTTGTTTAAATGTCATTTTCTCATTCGTACTCGTAAAGGATGGTAGTTTACGCGTAAGGAAAGAGCGTATCCCATCTTAAGGCATTGGTCTCACTACGAGCTAATACTAAGGCACTCGTCTCACCGCGAGCTATTAAGGCACTGGTCTCACCGCGGGCTACTAAGCTGTAAACTATGGGCTATAAACACGAACAAAAGATACGCACTCCTGTGTAAATAAAAGAGACACGGCGATACTCGGCCAGCTATCAGCTATCACCGCCGGGCGAGTATCGCCGTGTGTCTTTTATTTACACGGGAGTGCGTATCTTTTGTCGGCAACGTAATTGTAATACTACGAGTGTTACGGGTGTCCATGGGCGACGGTGATCACTTACCATCAGGCGATACGTCTGTCCACTTGCCTCCTATTCGATAAAAAAAGGAAATGGCAAAGCGAAGTAGGTAAAGTTTTTTTGATTTCACGTTTTACAGAACTTAGTTAATTATCCGCCGCGTGGCAATAAGAATACGTTTGTCACGATTCAAACTCTTCCTGCTGGGGTCATAAGGGTCGACTAAGGGATTAAAGTGAAATTTACCATTTATTTATTATTGATAATGAGTAGCAGCATCATCATAGTACTTACTGGCCTAGCTTAGCAATTGGGCGGGTTTTTAATTTGTTTTCGTTTTTTTAATTTTTCCGAACTTTGACGTTTTTACATTGTTTCTACTCAGAATCACGACCTCTTTCGATCCTGATAGAAATAAATAAGTGTCTCAAGAAAAAAAATCCATTGAATTACTATTTTTCATACACTTTCTTCGGCCGTAACTCAGTGGAAGACAAAACAATGTATGGAATTTTCGGGACACTTTTTTTTGCTAATGAGGATCGAAAGACCTCGCGAAAAAAAAAGCTCGCTTGGGAAAAATAAAAAAAACGACAACAAAATAAAAATCCGTCGAATTACGGGCATTACCCCCTAATTCGTCCATACTCTTAATTCCTACGTCCATACACACATAGGCAATGGAAGAGGCTTGAATGCAGCAGTGGACTGAATAGGCTGATGATGAAAATATCATAAAATCTCCCTTCGTTAATTCTAACGTATCTACTTAAGCCAGTAAACCCTGATGATTTCTCATTGCGAGCCTTAATTTACAGCCCAATTACCCCGAGATTTTCCCCTCCAACAAATATTCCTGACGGAATATTGTTCCATTTATAACCAGTGCAGGTAATTTCGGAACACGTGTCCTGGAACGATCTCGATATGGCATATATATTGCGGGGAAGTTGCCAATTACGGAATTCCTATTTGATTTTATAGCGATTCAGTTAAGGACAGGGATCAAAACCGTTTTTTTAGAAAAACTTTGAAATAACCCAATATTCTAAATTGTTTTGTACTCTTTATGTATTCAATAACCGACCCGACCGAATATTCGACCCGGGTATGTCGTTAAACTACGTCCAAAACCACCGGTGGATGGGCAGCAGCATCCCTGTAATGCCGTGTACAAAACTGCGATCGCCAACCCGCCTGCCAAGCGTGGCGATTATGGCATATACCCCCTATGACAAGCACACGACCTGGTAAAGGTTTCGGGTGTCCAATGGATGCGGACAGCTCACGACCGATCTTTGTGGATCTCTCTGGGGGAGGCCTATGTCCAGCAGTGGACGTCAGTTGGCTGATGATGATGATGTATTCAATATTTTATGTAATTAACAAGGATCGGACAAACTCCCGTCATTTTGAAAACATAACCCTGTGCCTTACAATAGAGACTTCCTTATCTTATGATATTAATATACTTAATTTTTTTTGTTCGATTTTATTTAATACTTTTTAACATTTGTAGTACTTTTTTACATAATAAAAATTTGTTAATATGTTTTATTTTTACTTTAAATTTTTGTGACAGGTTGTTTTGTTAAGTCTATTCTTCTATTTTGATTATCAGGCAAAAGGTGTGGTAAAATTAGAACACGTTGTGGTACCATTAATCAAAAAATACTTTTATGACGAGTTACGTCGAAAAACTTCATCATATCAGCCGAAAGACGTCCACTGCTGAACATAGGCCTCTCCCAAAGATTGCCACAATGACCGGTCCTGCGCCACCCGCATCCAGCGGACTCCTGCGACCTTCACCAGGTCATCAGTCCACCTTGTGGGGGGCCTACCCACGCTACGCCTTCCGGTACGTGGCCGCCACTCAAGAACCTTCCCGCCCCAACGGCCATCGGTTCTACGCGCAATGTGCCCCGCCCATTGCCACTTCAGTTTAGCGATTCGGAGAGCTATTTCGGTTACTTTGGTTCTGCTGCGGATGGTCTCATTTTTAATCCGATCACGCAGAGAGACTCCTAGCATAGCCCTCTCCATTGCCCTTTGGGTGAAAAACTTATTTCGAAAAAAATGTTGATTATCTCTGAAACCAAGCCGCATCCAGCAATGCTATGTAAACATTAAGGTGGAATGTCACGGTCAGCTAGGCACTACAACGCCAATAGATGGCGTTATAGTGCCTAGGTGGCGCGAATTCTACGTATTTTTATATTTTATGTATGATAATAGAAATATTTTTAATAAGTAATACGTTTGCCGCAAATAAACTGCTATTTCTAATGTAGCCAACTAAATTTCAGGTGAGATTTAATTTACAAAATAAGTTTATTTGAATAAATACGAAACGCTGCCGCGGCTGCGCAGTATGCACACACACATTCAAACCCTTATTCGTTTACGAAACCGATTGCTTATTTCGAAACGTGTATTGAACTTGGATTAGGCTAGTTGGATGATCGTCTGACGCACATTCATTAGGACCAAGGTTCAAATCTCGTAATTTCAATATATTTTTTACTTTACATTACATGACTTTTTATTTTTTTTAATAATACTTTACCTATAATTACATTTTTTTCAGTAATAAATAAATAACCTGTGGCCTATCCCACAAAACTTTACAAGCGTATAATTCTACAAAATTGTATAAATTCCAAAACAAATAATTGTCAATTTTGTAGATTTGTATGCTTGTAAAGTTTTGTGGTATTGGTCCCTGAACTACCAACCTAGGTTTAATTTTGGTGACCTTATATATTTACTCACCAAAATCGTTTTCAGGTGATGTTATGGCATCCAGTTCCGGTATTTTTTGCATGGTCAATCTGAAATAGCTACTAAAAAACGGGACTGGATGTCCTAACCTAATAGGTGTCCAATCAGATTGGGACGGAATCTATTCGATGACTTCAGTTTTCATATGTAGATATATTAGAATGATTATATTAGATATTTCTAGTCATTTTAATTATTCGATTCCTTCCCATTCTAATCACGTGCGGAATACATAGATAAAGAAAACATCAATTTATAAATTCAGTGTTTTATTTACATCATATCATATTATTTTCATTTATTATTTCTGTTCTACGTTTTTCTGGTTTTATACATGGATATAGGAAGATTGCTTGACGTTGTGTGTGTTGCTTGGAAGTGAGCCTTACGCATCTACACATATTGTGACACCTGCAGTTGGCCCTGGATCTGAAATCAGAATACTCATCGTCAAAATGGTGTACGATGATTACTGGAATAAAAAATACATTTCAGCTTTGTCTAGTTAGGTGGTGGTGAACTTGACTGCGAAGTTAGGGAGGGAACCTGGGTTCAAAACAGGTTCAGGGAGTATCTACAAAATGGTTATATTTTTACGAAATTGATATTCACAAGTGCTTTACGGTGAAGGAAAGCATCGTCAGGAAACCTGCATACACCTGCGAAGAAATTCAAGGGTGTATGTGAATTCCCCAACAAGTACTCGGCCAGCATTTGGGACCACGCAAAATAGGCACGTTTGATGTCGAGTTGCGGAAAAAAATGGCCAGGATACAATACAATACAATAAGTTATATTTTTAATAGTTCAAGGCCTGGAACTCATCATCCCTCGGGAAACTAACGTTTTCGGTATTTATGTAAAATAAAAATATTATTCTTATAATATAATATATATTACTATTTATCTACATGTTAAGTTTCCTTATTCCAATCCGATGAGCAGTTGTTGCGAAAACAATAAACATCGAAACATTTTTGTTATAATAATAGTGGAAATATATAATAAAAAAAACTGTTTGAATACTGGGAGGAAAGATATCCAGCAAGTCAGCCTCTACAGAACTTACCTTTTGATTTCTCCGTGATATAGTATCATTTCTCCAAGACTTCGCTTACAAGTTTTTTTCAGGCCCGAGTATCGGTGGTTTTTATAGCCTTTCCGGGACGTTTGTGGCTACATAATATCCTCATGTAAATCACTGCACGCTATGAGATATTTCAAACAATCGTAGGCAATTTAGCGTCAATTCGGATTTGTAGGTATAAACAAATGGTAAAACGATAAAGTACTAAGTACTGCCGGTGATTTAGAATCAGAGTGACGTTTGAATTTAGTGTTGCCTTGCCAAATGGGTTTTACGTTCAGTTCCACGAGACTATCATTTAGTACGCACATCTATTATAAAAACATTAAATGTAAGAAATCCTTCCTGTAGTATAGGTATAAATGTAACTAGTATTGTATAGGTATATTTTCTATAATAAAAGGTCTTTCGTTAGACTTTTGCGTGGGGATATGGCCTATATGGCAACATTAGCAACGCTTGCGTTTGATATTGTTGAAAAATATAAACTGCACGAAATGCGTTAGGGCAGAGCGGCAACGTCGCATTTTCAGCCAACTGGCAACGTCGCTTTCCAACCCACACACCGAACGTACGATTGGTGTATGACACTGTCGACGTTGACCCACATATTGACAAATCTTTATTAAAATAACGTACTAATTTAAGCTATTATTCGACCCTTTATATTACAGAAACATAATTTGCCGCAAACAAATATAAAAATGATTGTCGATTTAAGTGATTACATTGTAAAACTATGCTCCATTTACCCATATTTGAATAAATACATTAGTATGAAAAACGAACCACCTTAAAGACTCAAAATATGGTCAGGAATATAGCATAAAAATCTTTCGAAATGCTCGCGAGCACCATATATAACGTTACTATATCGTTAACGTATACAATATATACATATATGTATAAGGTAACGGTTTCTTCAATTAATATTTTTTGTATTCTTTGACTCAATAATATTGAATATCATCACATCAAAATAAACCAAATAGACATTTCATAGTTCGAATCTGCCTAAAAGGGATTGTAACCGTATAACTTAAATTCCAACCTGCAATCACATACAATACAAAATATGTAACCATTTTTTCCTTTGAAATACGGTAAAAAAATGTACACATATAAATATATGACTTTGAATCGAGGAAAGGGCTTGAGCAAGTTTGTAAGGAAAATAGAAATAAAATCCCTGTTGAGGAAAACTCCTGGTTTAATAGTAGGAGTTTTGTAAAGATCTAAACGCATTATTTTCTGGAATATACAGGGTGAATACGGGGGGTCGTGATCTCAAATGTGTAAAACGTGTTAAGATGGTCTTTCTGAACAATGTTTCCCATGGGACCTTTATGAACAAACGTATTTTTATTACAAGTGTTATGTACACATTTCTGCAATCCAATACTTTCCAAATGTGCTTACATAATTATAAAACGAGACTGGCAATTACGAACACTTTGGCAGTCCGCACCGGTCGGTATGAAATGGTGAATTTAGTTTTTTTTTTGCGATATTCATATTTGTTCCATCTTGGATGGATGCCACCTGCACTGGTTCTTCTCAAGGCAGTAGTATAGAGACAGAACCGGTAGTAGTTTTTCTTTTTTCTTGTTATTGTCTCAGACGATTTGAAAATGCTTATTAATAGGCTGACTCGAATAAAGAATAGTTTGACTTGACTTAACTCAAAACAGGTCGTCTGATCACCTTGTGAACGACCCACGCTGCGTTTGCCAGTCCGTGGTCTCCACTCGAGTACCTTCTTGCCCTAACGGCTATCGGTTCTTCGAGATATGTGCGCTAGGGTGGAGCGCAAAAAAATATTTTTTTAATTTAGTTTTTCCTGTATTACCAATCGATGTTCGACATCTTCAGATGTCTAGAAAAAAAAATTACAAGGTTCTACATCAACGTCTTGAGGTGGCGCATCAGATTTGGAGTTTGAAGAAAAACGCAAATTACAGTTATTTTCAACATTTTTGTTAAACCAAATTTTTTGCTAATGTTTTAATTCTAATAACTTTGGAACAATAATAATACTTCTAGCTTTAAAAAAAATTATCAGGTGTGATGCTACACCTTCGAAATCCGAAGCAATAGACTCTTCATTCTCTCTGAAATACTGGGACTTTGTGTCAAATATTGATATGTCCTGTCTGGCCTTTATTTTACAATGAATGGACCCATTTCTTGCTTCTGGTACACAAACAGATGCCGAAGCCTCAGTTACGAGCTTGATGCACCATTCCACTACCTGAGCGCGACAAGGATAGTTTTCAATCTGAAATAATTTATCTCCTGAGTATCATTTCTGAAATCTATGCGTCAGTGTATTTCATGTTCACTGGAGGTTCTATTGCATTTCTTTTGACCAATTAATGAAATCATAATAATTTAAAACCTCTGTTCTAACATTTGGTAGCTAAAACATTGCCTGACGCTTTCCTTTACACTCTTTTGTTGTTTTTAACACCTTCTACGGCGCCAGTTCTCTTAATTATGGTTCATCATAGTGCAACATAGCTAAAAGTAATTATTCCGGGTGCGCAAAGAATATAGTTTTTTATAATAATTGTTTCCTTTACACTCTTTTGTTGTTTTTAACACCTTCTACGACGCCAGTTCTCTTAATTATGGTTCATCATAGTGCAACATAGCTAAAAGTAATTATTCCGGGTGCGCAAAGAATATAGTTTTTTATAATAATTGTTTCCTTTACACTCTTTTGTTGTTTTTAACACCTTCTACGGCGCCAGTTCTCTTAATTATGGTTCATCATAGTGCAACATAGCTAAAAGTAATTATTCCGGGTGCGCAAAGAATATAGTTTTTTATAATAATTGTTTTTAGGTATTCAAGCAACTACAAACAACCTTTAATCATGCTAAAGATATAAATAGGCTCATGTTTACGATATTAAATAATTTTGATTGAGAGTCTTCGTAAAACATCTGTTTTTTTGTTTGTTTGCGTAATTTCTTCGCAGTTTTGTAATTATTACAATAAACATAATAATAAAATCAACCTTAATGATTTGTTGGTAACTTATTATGGGAATGATGCTTTGTTTCAAATGTTTTCAATGTTGGTGGCGATCATTTCACACAAGTCTTTAACAGCAGGGTATTTACCACTATTAAGTTCCAGAAGTTCATTTATTAGCCATAAATAATATTTTATTATATCACATTACTTTAGTAACATAGTACAATTTAGTTTTATTGGATCGCCAAACAAAGGGCACCCCAAGTGTCAAAATTCAAAATTAACAACAATTCAACTTTTTTGCACTTGCCCTTAACACTTATTGACGAGTTTTATTTTCTATGTAGCGCTAGTACAACCAGTATAATACACTATAATGAACAGAAATGTAAGTTTTATGACATTTAGTTTAGATACAATAAAACATTAACTTGCGGCTACACCTTAGAGGCAAAATTTTATATTTTTTGCAAACTACCCTCGTGGTGCGCCACCTTAAGATAAAGTCGTAGAGTTTTGATTTTTGGTCTGAATGAAGCTTTCGTATACGGTCAACTATTGATGATACAGGAGAATTAAAATTTGGGAAAAAATGTTTTTTGTTCAAATTCGCTCCACCCTAATGTGCGCCCATTGCCACTTCAGCTTGCTTAACTATAATTATTATAATAATCTAGTCGGCGGCGAGTCACCGCCTGCCTCAATAGCAAAGAGAAATCATTGTTATGGCAGATGTCCGGACCTCTTTTCTGTAGTTCCATTTCTGATCCATCCATCCTCCATCACCATAGCCCATTAGGCTTTTCCATTACTTCTCAATAGTCTCTATACGCCTGCTGGGATCGGTTTACGGATATCTATTGATGTGCCCGTGAATGGGTTGCAGCAGGTGTACAACACAGCAAACTCCAAAGGGCCTTTCTAGTTGGATCTGTATCCCCGCGCAAGCCTATCAAAAAACCAGGATTTGTAAGCCCGTGATTCACAAGGATATACAATGTATAATAAATATGAACACTATTAAATTTGAAGACCGAAGAATATAACCTGCCCCTCTGTTTAGCGTTTGTGGACTACGAGAAAGCCTTCGATTCGATCGAAACATGGGCAGTACTACAGTCTCTCCAACGGTGCCAAGTCGACTACCGCTATATCGAGGTGTTGAAGTGTTTATACGAGAACGCCACAATGTCAGTCCGACTCCAAGACCAGAGCTCGAAGCCTATTCTGCTGCAGCGGGGAGTTAGGCAAGGAGATGTCATCTCCCCTAAGCTGTTTACCGCTGCACTGGAGGATGTCTTTAAGACTCTGGACTGGAGAATGCTGGGTATCAACATAAACGGCGAGTACCTCACTCACCTTCGATTCGCTGACGATATAGTAGTCTTGGCTGAGACCTTGGAGGACTTAAGTACTATGCTCGTTGACCTCAGTAAAGCCTCCGAGCGAGTTGGTCTTAGGATGAACATGGATAAGACGAAAATCATGTCGAATTCCCATGTACCACCAACTCCCGTAATAATCGGAGACTTTACACTCGAAGTTGTAGACGAATATATAGGGCAAACTATTCAGTTAGGTAGGTCCAACTTCGAGAAAGAGGTCAATCGTCGAATCCGACTCGGTTGGGCAGCGTTCGGGAAGCTACGACACATATTTTCGTCCAATATTCCGCAGTGTTTGAAGACGAAAGTCTTTAATCAGTGTGTGTTGCCAGTGATGACATACGGTACTGAAACGTGGCCGCTTACAATGGGTCTCATAAGAAGGCTCAAAGTCGCCCAAAGGGCAATGGCCGTGAATGGGCCGTGAATGGCTATGCTAGGAGTCTCTCTGCGTGATCGGATTAAAACTGAGACCATCCGCAGCAGAACCAAAGTAACCGAAATAGCTCTCCGAATCGCTAAACTGAAGTGGCAGTGGGCGGGGTACATTGCGCGTAGAACCGATGGCCGTTGGGGCGGGAAGGTTCTTGAGTGGTGGCCACGTACCGGAAGGCGTAGCGTGGGTAGGCCCCCCACAAGGTGGACCGATGACCTGGTGAAGGTTGCAAGAGTCCGCTGGATGCGGGTGGCGCAGGACCGGTCATTGTGACAATCTTTGGGGGAGGCCTATGTTCAGCAGTGGACGTCTTTCGGCTGATATGATGATGATGATGATGATTAAATTTAGCGTGATAGTATGATACTAACCTAACCTAACCTTCAATAAAAATAATAATACTTTCTGTCTCATATATGTGTTACATAACATATAATGAATTTAATACCCACAGAACTAGTAATCGCAATACAAGCAATATCAAATTACCCTTAAGGTACATTAATTTCGAATCACGCAGGGTGCTTGGCTAAACATAGTAGAATAAGTTATCCAGCAACGATATTCATAATTATATTATTACATTTTTATTACATGTCATATAAAAAAGAAAAAAACCGGCCAAGTGCGAGTCGGACTCGCGCGCGAAGGGTTCCGTACCATTATCAATGTATTATTAAAAAAATACAGCTAAATCATCCTACCTCAAAAACTATAGGAGATAATTTAATCAAACCAAAAATCGTTGATAGAGTTTATTAATGTGCATAACATATTTTTTGTTTAAATTTTAAATCGCGTCGTTTAAAAAATAGAGGGGGGGGACACATTTTTCAGACTTTGAGAGCTGATATCTCGAAAACGATTTGCTTAAATAAAAATGAGATGTATAAACCTTCATATCATTTTCAAAGACCTTTCTATTAATACCCCACACGATTATATACAACTAAAAAAAAAAATTCTATCCCTCAGTTACATGTATGGAGGGCCCCCACCCCAATGGTTTTTTTTACAATTTAGTATCATAATCCTGTAGCGGTTCATACAACACATATCCTTACTAAGTTTCGTTACTGTAGCATTTATAGTTTCCGAGTAAATCGGCTGTGACAGACGGACAGACGGACAGACGGACATGACGAATCTATAAGGGTTCCGTTTTTGCCATTTTGGCTACGGAACCCTAAAAATATTGAAGTTGATTAACATCAGCCTGTCAGCCTCCGTAGCCTAGTTGGTAGTGACCCTGCCTACAAAGCTGGAGGTTCAGGGTTTGAATCCCGGCGAGGGCATTATTCGTGTATTTATTTATCACAAATATTTGTTCCTTGGTCATGGCTGTCTATGTATTTAAGTATCTATATGTATCTATCTATTATATATAGGTATCGTCGCCTGCTACCCACATCACACGCCTTAATTGAGCTTACCGTGGGACTAGGTCGATTTGTGTAAAGATATTTATTTATTATTTATTTATCGGAGGTGGGATTTGAACCCACGACCTCAGCTTTCGCGGCTGATGCCTAAACCACTTGGCCACTCCAGCTTAGCGGACACCGGTCAAATTTTTATACATGTGTTACTACTTAAAAATATAACTAAAAAAAAACATATCATACTTTATAAATATTGGATGTCATATACCAAAGAAAAAACGACCAAGATCACCAACGTCCGAAGTGGAGATCGAACCCACGCGCTCAGCTTTCGCGCCCTTCGGCCAATCGGTCTAAGCAACCACCAGTCAATTTTCACAATACGTTCAATAACATGCTTTATTACATTTAAATCATCTCCCTTCTAGCACTCAGTTCTCTCTTGTTTTAAACATTTTAACCCAAACCTTGACAAAAATCCCGGCCAAGAGCATGTCGGGCCATGCTCAGGGTATGGTTCCGTGATTATTCAAAAACTGCTAGACCGATTATGTTCGTTAGTTTTACCTTTAACGGGGGTCATACAAGTTTTTTTAAAGGTGCGTTCAAACTAAAAGAGCATTCGCTGTTTTAACCTCCCACGCTACGAAATTCGATCGGTACACAAAACGTGATTGGTTGATTTCGTAGAACGGGCGCTAGAACAGCGAATGCTCTTTTGGTTTAAACGCACCTTTATTCTGGAGCCAATTCTCCAAAAAAGGGCCTTCAGTCAGTTTAACCGTTTACTTTTATTGTCATAATTACTATAAATACCTGATCAGGGTGCTTGGACAAGTTGCCAATTGCTAACGCTTAATCGTCAATCGTAAACGAAAGGCAGCTAACTGCTAAGAGTGACAGAGAGGGAAAACTACGATACGCTACTAAGCGACAGCGATTGGCAAATTGGCTAAGCATTAAGCATCCAGCTACGTGCACGTATTATATTATTCGATAATGAATTTAATTATCATGAGGGTTAAATTGATTCTACCAAAACCTGATTTGTGCAGATAACTGGTATTTGCAATATTTAAGTTTAATACTACTTATTTCTTTATACTGTGAGAAATCTCTGCTAACACTATTACCGAGTTAGACGAACCTAATTACGACCTAATACAATCTAAATGAGATCATTTACTAGATTGGTATCTATTGTATGTTCCATCAGTGAACGAGAACTAATTATCTGCGTGTTTCATCCTTACGTATTAGTATATTATATAAAAATGTTATTTTACGTGTCCTACCGTGATATGATAGTCCATTCCTGGACCTCCTATTAACTCTGCATATAGATGCATTAGGAGGTAAATGTTAGATGTAAGTCTACAAAATTTGCATGCTGCATAGGTGGCTAAATAGAAGGACTCATGATATTTATGTAACAACATTGTAAACTACTCTTATTTTACGCAAATAAATGATTATGATTATGAATGCCCACAATCTCCACGCTCGGCAAGCGGATTGGCGATCGCAGTAATGTGTCCACTATGATGACGCTGCTGCCCATCATCAATATTTTATCAAATAATGGTCAGTGACACTTCAATCCCTTAGTCGACTCTTACGACACCTGCAGAAGGAGTTGGGCTGTTGACAAATGTATTCTTACTGCCGTCACCACACGGCAATAAAAAAAATACATGGCACATTTTTTCACAAAATGTCTTCACATCATCAGCCTTTAGGGTCGATTCCAAAAAACATTTAGGTACATAGTTAATTATAAATAAGTTAAATAAAAATCACGATTGCCTCGATTGTGCTACGAAAGTTAATATAAATTATAGTGACGAATGTATTCTTTCTACAGTCACCACATGGCCACAAATCGTCTTGGTTTCAAGGTAAGCTGAATATCTAATGGAGTTATTTAAAGGAAACATTCATTTCACGAACTATTCATTTCATTACGTACAAATAGGGGCCATTTTTCTGTCACCCCCTTTTTTTACAACACAGGCATTTTTATATGACTTTTACTCAGAATCGTGAGCTTTTTCGATCCTAATAGGAGATTTTTTTTCCTAAGATACATTTTTAGAATTTCCATTCCGTTATTTTCATACAAAAAGTATGAAAATTTGTAACGGAATGGAAAAAATACCTTGCAACAAACATTTTCTCCTGTCGGGATCGAAAGTGTTCCTGATAAAGAGTGTAATAATAACCTTAAATTGGCAATATACATCACAATGCACAAAGTTTTCGACCCTCTTTTTGTATTTTTTTAAGACAGAATTTTCTGCTCTCACTGTGGCCTGGCGAACGATTTTTTTTATTTGTAAATAAAGTGAATATAGCAGAGAAGAAATCATTGAAAAAATGACCCAAAAAACTTAATTTTCCGAATCTCATATTAAAATAAAGCGGACATTTATTTTCAGTACATCCAAGTCCATTAATTCATTTAATGCTTAATATAATATTCAACGACTATCTCGCAATTTACATTCGCGTAAGATTAATCGCAGCGGTGTGACCCGGGCCTTATTAATTCACGAAATTGCCTACTTAGAGGATTCTCTTGTTTATGAACTCGTCATAAAGCTGGCTCCATATGTGTGATTAAAAACGCTTAGGGCTTGTGTCGCCATTTCTGTTATGCTATTCTCTTATTCACACATTCGACGCTGCGTTCGTCAACGAGCTCGACGTCGAGACAGCCTTGTCTAAAATCCTAGCTGTTTGATTTGAGTCATTTGACATTAGGAATCGAGGCTATGAGCGAGATTGTGGGCGAGTTCGTCGCTGCTTTTCGTTAGAGAATAAGAAGTTCGTACCTACATTAAACGTCAAACTCTCGACGCAGTGTAGTTCCAGCTCACGCCGCGTTCGTCACCGAGCACTAGTGTCGTTTAAAGTACATTAATGAATGCCATTTTTAGCCTCGACGCTGCCGTAGCGCTGACACAGCGCTGACAGTAAGGCGGTTTCCTTAGTGAATAACACTGCTGAATAAATTATCTGTCAGAGAAATGTATCATATAGAAGCTATTCTGTATTCTTGTATTCTGGCCATTTTTTTCCGCAGCTCGACATCAAACGTGCCTATTGCGTGGACCCAACGCTGGATCTGTACTTATTGGGGACTTCACATATACCCTTGATTTACTTCGCAGGTGTACGCAGGTTTCCTCACGATGTTTTCCTTCACCGTAAAGCATTTGTGAATATCAAATGATAATTCGTACATAAGTTTTTTGAAAAACTCATTGGTACGAACCGGACATCGAACTCACGACCTCTGCGTAGCAGCCGTGCGTTTTACCGCTAGGCCACAAGCCACATAGAAGCTAAGTCAGCCATATCTGATGTAATTGTACTAGATGTTGCTAATTTTGCTTCTGCCGGGTGTCCCTAGACTGACTATGGGAATGAAGGGAAAGTGCTCTAAAAACTGTTGATTGACTGATTTGGTAAAAAGAGGCTCTATTTGATTTTTAATAGTGAGTAAATACTATGTTCATAGGTTTTTTTTTACATTAAGAAGCTATTTTTAGAGGCATAAAAAGCAATTAATAAATTTCTTGCAATTTTATTTATTCCTTTTTTTCATTTTACTCTATTCGCGTTTTACCGCTAGGCCACAAGCCACATAGAAGCTAAGTCAGCCATATCTGATGTAATTGTACTAGATGTTGCTAATTTTGCTTCTGCCGGGTGTCCCTAGACTGACTATGGGAATGAAGGGAAAGTGCTCTAAAAACTGTTGATTGACTGATTTGGTAAAAAGAGGCTCTATTTGATTTTTAATAGTGAGTAAATACTATGTTCATAGGTTTTTTTTTACATTAAGAAGCTATTTTTAGAGGCATAAAAAGCAATTAATAAATTTCTTGCAATTTTATTTATTCCTTTTTTTCATTTTACTCTATTCCTTTATTTTACTTTCCTTTCTTATACTATGTTACTTGAGAATAAATTATTTTTTACAATGTTTTACATAATTATGCGAATGACAGACTTTTAATTAGTATCAATATTTTGATCTTCGTCATCATTTCAGCCAAACGATGTCCACTGCTCAGCATAGGTGTCCTTTGGACTTCCAAATACGAGTATACCGGTAGGAAACGACTTGCATCCAGCGTATCCCAGCGATCTTCATAAGATTATATGTCCATCTTGTGGGTGGATGTCCAGCACTGCGTTTGCCAATCCGAGGATATAATAGGATACTCGTTACCAATTTTATTATAAAGTATGTAGCATATTAGGAAAACAATCAATATAATCTATCAAAGTTTGTCCATATGCGATTTACAAAAACCTAAAGCCGTGTCCCAATTTCTCCATTCACCATTTTTCCCGATAAACATTTTATGTATCGTCATTCGTAGCCAGAATCCGATTCTACAAACGTTCGTATTTCATGCAGACCATAGATCAAAATAGAAGCCGTATGTATTGTTTAATAAACTGTGAAAAATATTGCAGATGTTTTTTTGTGCGATTTTCGATCTAGTTTTGGAGGAAACAACTGCTTTTTCTTTTTGACTACATGCTTTTTTGGCATTTTTCCTCTTGTTATACACGAATGTCAAATTTTGGTAGTTTTTTTGCCACGGATAAATAAACCACCATTGCTCATAGGTAGTATTAATTTGTAAAACACGGATATTCTGCTTTTTTGCAGAATAACTTTTTGCCGAATTTCCTTGCCATGTAACTTTTCGCAGATGATTCATTTGGTATACCACATCATCAGCCTATATTAGTCCACTGCTGGACCTGGCCTGTCCTATTAAACACGTAATCCGATAGACGTATTAGAAGATAAATGCCCATAATCGCCACGCTGGGCTAGCGGATTGGCAATCGCAGTAATGTGTCCACTATGATGATTCTGCTGGCCATCATCAATCTTCTATCAGAGAATGGTCAATGACACTTCAATCCCTTAGTCGACTCTTACGAATTCCGTTGAAAGAGTTTGGGTATTAATAAATGTATTCATACTGCCGTCACTACATGCCAATTTGCTAACTTGCAGTTGGCCGAATTTTTTGGACGAGATATTGGTTGGGAAGTGATATTCTTCAAAATTACTTTCAGCGGTTAATTGGAGAACTAGACTGACAATGTACGTGTTAAATTTCTAAACCTTTTCTTTTATGTTTTGTTGTAACCTAGTATGTGTTTGGTTAACCCTTAATTTGACAATGTACCTATGCCACAATAAACATAGTCTTCGACCCACTTTTTGTATTTTTTTAAGACAGAATTTTTTGCTCTATTCAATGGGGAGGAGGCTACAACGCACGATTTTCTTGAAATTTGCCAAATTAAGGGTTAATAATTTATTTTTATTCGTATTCTTATTGTTGTCGATACATGACAGAACTAAAAGTGATAGTGATGTATGTGTGTATTAAACAAAACCATGTGGTATATTGATTTAAACCTTCACGATTATCACTCATATTTTAAAGACAAACGGGTCTTAATCGCGTAAACTTACGCCTGAAACGTCAGGATATAATTAAACGTAAGTTTAAGCGATTAAGACCAGTTTGTTTTTAAAATATAAAACCATGTGTGGTGTCTAGTCCAACATGGTCCGTGGCACTCCAACTCGCGCAGTCACAATCCTCGCCCCGAGAGGACAAATTTAATATAAAACTATGGCGGCCAGCGCCGACACATCTGCTCCAAACTCCGCCTTTTTTACTGGAAAATTTTAAATTAGTTCAGAAAATGTAAGCAGAGATGTGTTTGAAGGGTGGACTTTGAAACATTCCCGTTTTTACGTAATGTTTATGTTTTATGTAGAGGTTTCTGTTTAGGTGCTTGGTTTGTTGATGGAAGATTTTGTTGAATATAAGAAGGTGAGTTTTTAGGGTTCCGTGCCAAATTAGGAACCATTATAGTTTCGTCGTGTCCGTCTGTCTGCAGCTTAGGTCAGTCTTTCGATCCCGTACAGAAAAAACAGTCTAAAATTTCCCTACATTTTCTGGATTTCCTCCATTCTGCCGTGCAATTCCTAAACCACAGTAACTGCCAATTTCCCGATTTTTGGTTTATTGGTGATCTATAATCAGCAAATCAAAACGCATAATCCCAATCGATCGGTTTTTAATTTGGAAAACTGGAACATGGAAACTCGAAACCCCAAAAGCAGTAAGTGACTAGTTTTTCCTGCACAATGCAATATAAAGCGCAGTAAAATGGTCTACGGCTACGGATTTTGGGCCGATACTGACTAAAACGCAGTACAGGTGTAGATTTTCATGATTTTTAGCATGTAAACTCATAGTATCTCATTTATAAAGAAACTAATTAAAACACAGTATACAATTTTTATGCTAAAAGTGTTGTACTGCGTTTCCAGTTTCATAGATTAATAAGCATAATTACTAGTTAAGACGCAGTAGGAATAAAATAACGATATTTAAAGTGGTACACGGTTCAAATAAGGATCGTATTGCCATCTAAACTGCAGTAACAAGTTCATGAATGTACACATTATGCTGTATGTTGTATTACTTTCAATAGCAATAATACTAGCTAAAGGACAGTAGCACCCCAAGGGGCTGCAGTTTGGGCAGTATTTTTATGTTATTTGACTATTTTAACTGCATTTAGACGTTTATTTTAAGTGGCAAATTCGAATTACGAGTAGTTTCATCTCGGACCTTCCTTGAAGATAGCTTATAGTGATATCGTTAGAACATCCTGTTTAAGATAGTAAAATAATTCTTGACCCATTTACAATTTAAAACAACTAAGGTGTCGTCTGTTGATAAACGAGTAAAAACTTATATAGTTAAACACATAAAGATATTATTACCAGTGATCGGTTTTTGGATTCCCCCTAGCGGGATTTCGCGTATAAAAAAATACGGGTGTGACTATAAAAAATATTTAACACTATTGTATTATACACACCAGAGCATATTTTATGAAACAGAAATATGGCAATATAATTACGGCCTTATTCATAAAAATTCCTTGTTGAAGGTTTGAGGGGCCCAATAGTTATCGAGCCGATAAGTCTTGTTGAACGGTTTATAAGAAGTGTTATTCATAAACGCTCAATATCTCTCCGATAACTGTTGAGCCGCTGTTGAACGGATTAGACACGTTATGTTGGCGCCTTGACAAAATCATAGACAAAAATGTGGTCTCACCGCAAATTAAAAAAAAGTTTGACAGCTGTCTGGCGGGAATTCGCAAATATTTCCTAATTCCTTGTTACTTACTTTTATCTCAAATAATTATATTATCATCATCTTGAACCTGAAATTATTAGGTACTTACTACGTATTCTTTTACCTAGGTAATTAATCAAAACAGTTAGCTGTATGATTAGGTATTTGCGATGACGGTCAGATAACGAAACATAATTGTATGGCTAGTTAGTACCTAGGTATGGGCAGTAAGTAGTACGGGTAAGTAATAAATAAATATTTACTTCCTTGCGACCCCAACACCTAATTGCAGTTAGAACCTGAAGTTCTGGTGTGAGGCCAGCTCCTCTGCGATCTTTCTTCAGGTCTTCTTTCACCAACTCTACTATATACAAAACAGTCGCCTTATTAAAGCGGTATAGCCGCCTAAATTCAACATCGGGCAGATCCTCAATGGGATCTGCCCTTATGTTATATATTTTTGGACGCCGCGGCGGATTACACAAATTATTTATGGCATCAATAGCGTTTAAGGCCTGCATGATGGAGTCTCACTGCGTATTGACGTTGAAGTTGAAATGGTTCAAAAACTATCAACAAAATTTTAAATTAAAAAACTTGGAGATTAGTTTTCCCACCATTTCTGATTCGTGTAATGTTGCATGTAGAGAAAATCGAAACTGCGTAACTACTTACAATAAATCATCGGATATTTATTTTAAATACCTATCTAAATATAATTAAGTATCTCTGGATACATATTTAATAATAATCAGATGAATAGACGATATAAAAAACTATACACCAAATCAGACTTTCATACCTTTATCTTTTCTCTTCTGCCTACTTTAAACGCATGGTTATGCATCTGTCAAAAATCAGCTGATCAAAATTTTTGCAGCCATCTTGTTAAATAAGAAGTTGTAAGACCGTTATAGAAGGGTCCTCGGCTCTATAACTTTCGGGGGATTTATAGTAGGTTTGAGCGGCTGAATAGCGCTATTGAACGTTTATGAATAACGTTTTTAGCCATCCGGTCAACAACGACCCATCAGCGGGTTGCGTAACTTTTTATGAATAAGGCCGTTAAAGTTTATTATTCAAGTTACTATAGGACACCCGCCGAGGGAATCCAAAAAACCGATCACTGATTATTACCTAATTATTAGGTTCTTAAAAGACAAAAAAAATAACCTTCTTTTTAGTTTGTACACATTTAATTTTGCTATGCGAGTTATGGTTCCTAGGTGGCGGCAGAGATGGGCATTAATCGATTATTTTTTTAATCAACTAACTAATCGATTAAAGAATTAATCGTCACAAATTAATCGCGATGTATTTAATTGAGATTAACTTAATCGTCGCAGAATTGGATTAACGATTAATAAATTGTCATTTTAATCGACTAAATTACTCGATTAAGAATTTTTCAACACAGTGCATAAATAAAATAATGTATTATCGTTCAACATCCTTTGACGGCACTTGTCAAAAACTGACGAATGCTTCGACATATTATTTACCAAAGGTAACCGCGATTATGAAATACTCTCAGAAAGTCTTAGGTATTGTTATACATCGCTTCAGGTATAAGTCTATTAGGGTAACCTGAATTTACGACTCACAAAAAATCCTGATATTAATCGAAAAAAACAAATCTAATTAAACAATCGATTATGGATTTAATCGCTCGTATTTAATTGTCGATTAATTTAATCGTGATTAAATTAGTCGAACAAGAACGATTAAGATTTATTAATCGTCAAATTTAATCATTAATCGATTACTTTTAAGTTAATCTTAATTGTTAATCGTTAGTCGATTACATTTTGCCCATCACTGGGTGGCGGTATCATTTTATAAAGCAATGCCTTGCCAACAAATATCATCGTTATGTCATAATATTGTTACATTTGTTCTTTATTGCGGTACCTCGCCGTAACGTATGAAGTAGATTATACATATGAATTATACGAATACCGCCAATACCGGTCAATAATGGAGTATTTAGAAATTTGTATTTACCTGTTTTGGGATTTGATAAGATTGCTACATACTTTTTGGTTTAAGTTTATTTTACGGTAATTCCAGATGCATTTAACAAATTTCTTTAGGTTAGTTTAAATTCAAAGCTAAACATTTTTATGTTTAGCTTATGAAAGTAAATTCTTAATCATTTCTTTAATGAATTGCTACTTAATATATATACGTTGTTATTAAATTAGTCACGGATATTTAAGGGACTTTAATTTAACATCAAAACAATTAACTTTCACTAGAAATAGAAAAAAAACATTTACTGAACAAAAAAGAACTTAATAATTTATTTTCTAAATAATCATCCCATCATCCATCAGTAATATCCTGTCAAGATCCACAAACCGGCCGGCGGTTCTAGAATTATGACTAAAGAGGTTTCATTTATTTATCTTATTAACAGGGTGCCTTAACGAACCAAATTTGTTTCCTAGTTTTCTCCAAAAAACATAACAAAACCTATAACGTGTCATACATAAATATACTCCAGGAGCGGAGTACTATTGTAGTAATAGGTCATAATTGATGACAATTTATTATTTTATAGGGTTTTGTATTATAATATACAGTATTCTAAATACTTTTTGATTTATAACTGACACGAATACGTAAGAAATTAAATTTATTAAAATTAATCGTAGAAGTGCTACGCCATAATCAGCCGTGAGCTTACTCATTGAAATCAATGTAAGGCTAAATATAATGTGCCATTTGCTATGATTACAACCGATACTGGTACCTTAAGTTGATTGTTATTTTATTTCTTAAGAAAATGTGGTAATAAACCTTAATTTTTGTCTAATTTTTGTATTAAGTATTGACGACAAATCCCTAAATAATCTGTGTTTTCCAAGTAACTTTTAAATCGTTTTTTACATCCTTCTGTGTCTCACATTGGCATGAAACTTGATAAGCGTGTTTGAAAATAATAAAATCATATAATACTGTTACAAATTTTTGATGTATTTTAATTACTTTATAAAAAAAACTATATTTTACTGCTGTGAATAAAGTTCGTAGCACGAAAATTCAATCAAAATACTAGTTAAATTACAGTACACTAGTCCCTTTTACTGCAGTTTAACCTGTAAAATGCCGCCTATCTCTAAAAAGCACGCAAAATTTGTGCAGTAATTGGTCATTTTACTATGTCTTAATTAGTAATTGTTATATTTTTCCCTGTTTTTAAAAGCGCAGTACAAACACAGAATTTCGAAAAAAACACATATTTAATTTTAGAAAATGCAGAAGTACGTATTTTTTAATTTATCATATTGTATGATTTAAATGCTTCATTTTGGACAAAAAAAAATCTCAATAACTATTAAATCTTGGAAAATATATTACTTTAAAACTCGACTTTTGTCAGTTACTGTGGTTTAGGAATTGCACGGCAGCATTGTTACCGCCATACAAATTGTATGGGTAATGGTAACAAAATAGGAAAAAAATCCATGGGATATTTACGTTTTGGGACTCTCAGTAGAAATAACCCAAAATGTACCCAGGTGAATTCAAATTTATGAAAATGAAAAAAATAAAAAGAAATGCTCAGATTGCTCAGGCAAGATTGTTATAAAGCCCTTTCCATTAAACCTTTTTCATTGTCACTGTATTTTCTTCTACTCAATGGTACACATATTAACTAAATATTCGTATAAGTTCAAGCCCCTTCCAAATGTCCCATACAGCTTCAAAAAGACAATCGTTCAAATTAATTTACGGTACCTACCTGTCTTTCCAATCAATAATGGTATTTCGGTGGCAGCTCCTGATTGCAGAAGGCTTTCTCAGGACCATAAACAAGGAGCTATCACTAAGCCGGCAAAATTGTAAACGCCCGAATATTCTCAATAACTCAGTGGCCAATTAGCTGGAAGTCAGCTCCAATTCGAACTGAAATCACGGAACTAGAAACGCAGTAGCGGTTGTCTGTTTGAAAAAAAAATTGGTAGCAAAACGGTAGCAGAAACGCAAAGTATATTTTCAACTGACTTAAGAATAATCACCAAATTAAAAATTTCAAAAAACCGACTTCAACCGGTTTCTCCAAGATTCCCGATTTGTTTCCATCATTGGTTTCCTCAAATCCTACTTTCTGAATGCAAATTCTTGTACCTAAATTAATGAAAATTACCAAAAGCGCCATACATGTACCTATAACATTTGAAGAGATCCCTCGATTTCTCCAGGATCCCATCATCAGACCCCAACTTGGTGCCAATGGGACCATCTCGGGGTAATACACGTTCGATCACAAAAAGAAATTTTAGAATCGGTTCACTATTCTCGGAGATATCAGGTAACATACATACAACAAAAAAAAAAAAAATTCAGTCGAATTGAGAACCTCCTCCTTTTTTTGAAGTCGGTTAAAAAGGGAGACGTTCTCAGTTCGACTATAACTTTCTTTTTTTTATGTTGGTTATCTCGGAAATTCCGACTGGGTAAAACAATTTTGTTTTTTTTTTTAAAGTGAAGCTTACCGATTGGTCCAATTTAAAGGTTCAGTTCTGACAATTGTGTTGAGCATGGGCACTATAACCAATTTCGATAATGTTATCTTTAACCGACCTCAAAACAAACAGAGATGGCCCCGTTGGCACTAAGTCAGAGTTTGATGAAAGGATCTTGAATAAATACAGATGTAGTGCAAAATCCTTGCTCTACGACTTTTCACGGAAACGCCCGAATTATTCTCCCTGTCCCAATTAACTTCAGTGCCATATATACTGAAGTTCATTGTGACAGCAATATGAATTGGGATGTTTCCGTGAAAAGCCGAAGAGAAAGGATTTTGCACTACATCTGTACCTAGGTTGAAGTCGTTTTTTGTTAATTTTAATTTGGTGATTAATATATTTACTAGACTGCTGATTTTATCGTATTGTATATCGATTTGGAACTGCTTATTAGTAAGCTAGGCCTTTTTAATTAAAAATCGTTTGAGTTGGATTATGTGAAAGCTGAGCATGAGGGTTCGATTCCCAACTCCGACGTTGATGATCTTGGTCGTTGTTTCATTGGTTAATAAATAATTTGATTTGATTTTTCACAATTACTTTAAAATAACACAGTTAAACTACTGCCCGTCTCTGTTTTGTGCCAGCCGAAAGGGATGGGCGACAGAGACAAACGACCAGCATATTTCAACGGTGCGCTAAGTCAGTTTTTGCAACTGCCATCTCTTAAAACTCCCGTAATTACGCTAGTTCCGTATCGGTTAAGTTTTATTGTAGTTTAACTTGAATTTTATTGGTCTTCCTAAACCACAGTAACTGACAAAAGTCGAGTTTTAAAGTAATATATTTTCCAAGATTTAATAGTTATTGAGATTTTTTTTTGTCCAAAATGAAGCATTTAAATCATACAATATGATAAATTAAAAAATACGTACTTCTGCATTTTCTAAAATTAAATATGTGTTTTTTTCGAAATTCTGTGTTTGTACTGCGCTTTTAAAAACAGGGAAAAATATAACAATTACTAATTAAGACATAGTAAAATGACCAATTACTGCACAAATTTTGCGTGCTTTTTAGAGATAGGCGGCATTTTACAGGTTAAACTGCAGTAAAAGGGACTAGTGTACTGTAATTTAACTAGTATTTTGATTGAATTTTCGTGCTACGAACTTTATTCACAGCAGTAAAATATAGTTTTTTTTATAAAGTAATTAAAATACATCAAAAATTTGTAACAGTATTATATGTCTTGGAAATTTTAAAGTGGCATTCGCTGAGGCACCTTTTAGAGGTGTTTGGAGTTTTGTAGTTTCGAAGTTGTCGGTTTTAAAGGAATTGACATTAAATTGGAGCTGACTTGGTCACAAATATCAAATCAACGATTTTATTAAAGTTAGCCCCCTTATTGGGTTATTCCCACCTGTTACCACCAACTTGACACCAGTGGTAAGAACTGGGATTTTTCCCCACCTATTACCACTGGGAACAACTGGGAATTACCTAAAATTCCCAACTGTTACCACCAAACTAATTATTTTAGTAACTAACCAAATATTTTAGTGGTAACTAGTGAGAAAGAAATCCCAGTAGCTACCACCAAGTACTCTGGTGGTAACAGGTGCGAAAAAAATTCCCAGATGTTACCACTGGTGTCAAGTTGGTGGTAACAGGTGGGAATAACCCCCCTTATTCATAAACGACTCCTAACTTAGCAAGCGGCTAAGTATTGTTTGCCCCTTTCAGTCTTTTTTTTTTAATTCTATGTTTTAGACATAGGTCCTCGCTTCCAATACGGACGCCCTACAACTCTTAATACTTTGTGTATTTTATCAATTGGAGCTATGTCACAGTGACGCTACATATCAAATTGTAAGAACTTTTTTACTACTTGATATTTTGACAAGGTTCTGGAGCGGCCCCTTGGTCCCTTTCAGTCTTATCAATGTGTCTATAAGAGAGAAAAGGACAATACGGCTTGCTGTTATTCTGTTAATATAATGTCAAGAAAAGAGCGTACTCCCACCACGCATTTGCGACGCCTCTGGTGTTGCGGGTGTCCATGGGCGACGTTAATCGCTTTCCATCAGGCGATTCATCTGTTCGTTTGCCACTTATAGCATAAAAAAAAAATAATTTAAATTTGTTCGTTGTGAATAACAGTTTCTTAGGCAGTTAGCAACAAAGTAAACTCAAGAACTGAATAAAGTGTTAACTGTCGCATGTAACTGCCTCCAACAAACTAAGTACAACTTAAGTCATTGCGTCCAAGTTGCGAGTTACATGGTAGGTGGCACAAGTGTGTAAGTTATGTGCTGCATGAGACCAATTATTTACGCGTGTTCCGTTGTTTTAATTTATTACTGGGCAAATGGAAGTCCCCTTATTCATAAACATCCGACAATTGCAGTTTATAATAGTACATTGTGTAAGGGCTGTAAATAAGAAATTGTGAACGAGTGTGAACCCGCACACACAATGTTTTTCATTACACCTGTGAGGCAAAAAAAGTAAATAAAACAATATATTTACACAAAACTACTCTAAAATGGACTACATCATTTCTTAAAATCAGGGATGATTTAAATTTATCATCTTTGTAACAGAAATCACAGCGCGTGGGGCGGCGGGCACCGCGCTAGTGCGACGTAATGTTGTATGAAAATCCTTGATTGCCCTAGGGCGTAATAACGCATCTACGGCGTGCATCGCCGCAGTGCATTGGCGCACTTACCGAACAGGTGTGATGAAAATGTAATTAAACGGTTAAACTGACGAGTATTTACTATTTAGTTACTACGGACGTTCCGGACAGCCTAGGTCTCCATTATCAAGAACTGGGCCCGCGTTCACGCCAACTAATGCGTACTCAACCGTTTAAATTATATTTACCATAGTTATTATACAGGGTGTTTTTCTTCATATATGCTATAAAGTTAATGGAAGCTTATTTAAGTCAAATATAATTAATTTCTCTAAGAAACTTGTGTTTTAAGTGTTACGGTTATTGAGTTATAAAATAAGTTTATTGACTGAACAAGTGCATTGCAACCTTTATTACACTGATATGTTACTTATTTTGACATGTGCCGTCAGTCACCTCAAATTATCTTTTATTTTATTCTTAAAGTTCTCTCACACTTACCATTTCATTTATTATGTATGAAAACAAAAAAAAAGTTTTTTATCGAATTTTCCAAAAGCCGATTTACCAGACAACTTCTATTAATGTCCCAAGTTTAAGTAACCTGTCTAATTTAATGCAAATCGAAACGAACACCCTGTATATGTTTCACGGAAGCTTAAATTCAGTTACTATACTTGTAACCGATATAGCTCTCCGAATCGCTAAACTGAAGTGGCAGTGGGCGGGGCACATTGCGCTTAGAACCGATGGCCGTTGGGGCGGGAAGGTTCTCGAGTGGCGGCCACGTACCGGAAAACTGATGCCCTGTTGAAGGTCGCAGGAGTCCGCTGGATGCGGGTGGCACAGGACCGGTCATTGTGGCAATCTTTGCAAGAAGCCTATGTTTAGCAGAGGTCTTTCGGATGATATGATGATGGTGAACTTGTCAATCGAAGGGAACTTCAGCTAAAAGGAACATAAGCAGCCACCTGCATTTTTAGTAAACATTTCTTGTAAATCGGTAAACATTCTGTCATTGCTCAAGCTATTTTCCAATTTCAAACGTCCTTTGATGCCTAACGAGTACAGCCATCATAAATATGTATACAATACCAGCTCATTAATATTGGAACATGGACCGTAACCCCTAAGCAATAGTGTCGTGTTTAGATATTTGTGGCCAACATGTTCGCTCCCATGTTTATGATAGCGATTGGGCAGATGGCTCCTGTAAATATAGTAACGATTTTGATTCTTATTCCCTGGATATACGATATAAAGTGTATAGATATTAGATGTGAATGTATAAACGAAATGTTTATGTAACAGGGAATGCTTATAAAAAAATATACACGGGAATTTGAGCATTGAAGTATTTGTTCAAGGCTGGGTTTTGCGTATTTTGGTTTTAAGTTTGAGTGGTCGTTAGAATAAAACTTGTTAGGACTGTGTTAATGTGAGTTTAAATATTAAAGTGTTTGCAGTTAGTGATTGTTACGTTGTTCTCCTTAAATGTCGTTAATTTTATGAGATAGTAACTGAAGTCTGCTCTTTTAAATACTCTTTTTAGTGCTGATGGTGCGTTTTTTACGCGCTAGTGCGAGAAGTGGGTCATTTTACGTCAGGTTCAGTCAAGTGCAAAAATAAGTATCGAAAGATTCCGTTCATAAATATGTTACGACGTTCTTATTACACAGAATTAGAGTGCACTGGGACATATTTTTGAACGTTTTTGTATACCCTTTATTTTGTCTTCGACTTCAAAACTTCAGAGGGCCATCTGCACTAAAAAACGTCGTACAAGACACTCGTTTGTCAGCCTCTGTAGCCTAGTTGGTAGTGACCCTGCCTACGAAGCTGGAGGTTCCGGGTTCGAATCCCGGCGAGGGCATTCTTTGTGTATTTATTTATCACAAATGTTTGTTCCTTGGTCATGGCTGTGTATGTATCTAAGTATCTATACGTATCTATCTATTATATATATCGTCGCCTGGTACCCAAAACACAAGCCTTAATTGAGCTTACCGTGGGACTAGGTTGATTTGTGTAAGATGTCCCCAAGATATTTATTTATTTACTCGTGTCGTAATATCCTCCTGAGTCCCTGAGTCCGTTATAAAGACCAAAATCATGCCATGTGTAAAAGCCGAGCGCTAAAAAAATTAAGTTATCAATAAAGTCCCAGAGTCCGTTATAACGGCCAAAATCATGACATGTGCAAAGACCGAGCGCTAAAAAATAAAGTTGTCCATAAACGCCGATTGCCCGTTATAAAGGCCTTAAAGTTTCGCGCTTAAAATCAGGCGATATTGGCGTGATTTTGAGATTCAATGGTTGTCATCCAATCAGAAATATACCTATCTCTATTTAGCAAAGGCTATTGCCCAGTAAACAAGAATAGTCCATTAAGTGCGACGCCAAAAGTCCGGCAGGATGTCACGTCACGCAGATGGAGATGAGTTCAATCTTATTTTTTCGCGTAAACCTGTTTGTTTTTGTCTGCTTTCTTTATGTATTCAATGAGTATTTTACAAGTTTATTATAATGTAATTACTAGTTTTATTGTAAGTATGATGTTTAAAGTACAATTACGTGTTAAAATAATTTGACCTTTGTAAAGCCCTCTCGGACTTTCTGCCGTGCAATTCCTAAAACACAGTAACTGACTAAAGTCGATTTTGAGATAACAGCAAAAAACGGTTTTAAACTAATATATTTTCCAAGATTTGATAGTTAAAGAGATTTTTTTAGTGCAAAATGAAGTATTTCAATCATACAATATGATAAATTAAAAAATACATGCTTCTGCTTTTTCTAAAATTAAATATGTGGTTTTCCCGAAATTCTGTGTTTGTACTGCGCTTTTAAAAACAGGGAAAAATATAACAATTACTAATTAACACACAGTAAAATGACCACTTACTGCAAAAATTTTGCGTGCTTTATAGAGATAGGCGGCATTTTACAGGTTAAACTGCAGTAAAAGGGACTAGTATACTGTAATTTAACTAGTATTTTGATTGAATTTTCCTGCTACGAACTTCATTCACAACAGTAAAATATTAATAATTATATATAATAATTAATATTATAATTTTTTTAATAAAGTAATTAAAATACAACAAAACTTTGTAACAGCATATCATAACTTTATTATTAAGAAATTCAAACACGCTTATCAAGTTTCATGCCAATGTGTGAAGCAAAAGGAAGTAAAAAAGGATATAAAAGTTACTTGGAAAACGCAGTTTATTTAAGGATTTGTCGTCAGTAATACAAAAATTAGATAAAAATTAAGGTTTATTACCACATTTTCTTAAGCAATGAAATAACAATCAACTTCAGGTACCATTATCGGTTGTAATTATAGCAAATGGCACAATATATTTAGCTTTACAATGATTTCAA